>PVIU01004007.1:24116-134292 GCA_004026605.1 Ondatra zibethicus
GCCACGACTAGTGGCAACACACAGATTATTAGAAATGGGTTAAACAAATGTGTGAGAGTTAGCCAATAAGAGGCTAGAGCTAATGGGCCAGGCAGTATTTCAATGAATACAGTTTCCGTGTAATTATTTTGGGTACACACCGGGAGCCGGGCGGGACAGAACAAGGGGCCCGGCGCCGGGAACACAGCCCGAGCCCTCATTGCTACAGTATCTGGAAGAAACTGTCTTCTTGGAATCATCCATCATCTCCGGATCTTAGGATCTTTCTGTCACCTCTTCCACATTGTACTTTGAGCCTGAAGGGAGGTGTTTGAATATGACACTTTGTTTGGGAGTGGGTGTTCCAAAGACTCTTATTCCCTGAACACTGTCCAGTTATGGGTCTCTGTGTTAATTCCCATGTTCTGCAAGAAGCATCCCTGATGTGGGTTATTTAGACACTGATCTATAGGTATATCAATGTCATTAGCAGTCATCTTATTACTATGTTCCTTCAGCAGAGTAATATTAGGTTTTCTTCTAGGCCCATGATCTATGTAGTCTCAGAATTTGGCCATTTTAGCTATATTACATACGAGTAAACAATAAAAATGAGCACCAGTGTTACTTTGTAGGAGTTAGAAGTTACTCTGTGGCTTCAGCTTCTCTTAGTTCCCATTTCCATACTAATTGTTAGTTCAGTTTATTGTTGCTGCTATTTCTATTAATAACCAATGGTAAGACTGGTGAGAAAACTCAGTAGGTTAAGGTATTTGCTACTAAGCTTGATGACCTGAATTTAGTCCCTTGTACCCACATGGTGGAAGAAAGCGAGAACCAGCTTCCATAAGTTGTCCTCTGACCTCTACATTCACACTATGGTACACATGTAACCACAGAGATACATACACAGAGACAGGCGCATATACACATACGAACACATATACATACAAACTAAATAAATGGAAAAAGTTGGCCCTGGAACTGTTGTTTAAGAACAAGAAGGAAAGAGTTAGGAGGCTGGAAAACTTTGATCCCATGTTACCTAGCACGTGTCCTCAGTTGCAGTGTCTTAGGCGATCCATGGCTGCTGACCATGATGAGCTCTAGACCAGTAGCACCATCCACAGCTTCACTACAGTCTGTGCTAACCTTCTCTCATTTCATAGCTTCTTTTAAGGTAGTCTTCCCTGCCAATATTTCTAAGTATTCCAGTACACTACTTAAAATTCTATATCTATCTCCCTGGGTGGGTTCTGGATAGATTTAACAAGGTATTATGGAGAAGGCCTCCTTAAACTTTTTCTACCCATGACCTCCTTTTACCCAAGAAGTATCTTCACAACCCCAGGTATACAGATATTTAAAATAAGCATACAAATCAAGCAGTAGATGATAAAAAAATTATAATTAAAATTATTTCAAAACAATTCTTTAGTACACATATCATTTTACCATTCATTTAAAATGAAAGCAAATTTGCATACTAATGAGATGTATGTGCTTGTTTCTTTTTAAATAAATAATTAAATCTTGACTGGGTATTTGATACTGTAGAGCAAAGCATATTCATTGGTGTTCAGTACTGATTAATATTTTGATTTTTGTAAGTGTTAATGATTAAAACATTTCATTCTCTACATGTTTATGTAATATGGAGTGGAAGGAGTATTTATACTGTTATGCCCAGATCCACGAAGTCCCCCAAAAACCAACAAGGAGACCAAGTCCCACATGTAAAAGCAAAGAGCCTTTATTTTATACAAGTTTGCAAACTTGTCTCTCTGTGTGTCCAACGTTTTGGAATAATTGGAGAGCCCCAAGCTCAGTTAGAGTTGAGTTTTTATAGTAGTAAAGGTGGAGGTGAGGGATTTCTAAGGTTCAGGACCCCTGATTGGTTGACATTTGTCTAGGGTGTCATGGTGAATGTGCACAGGCAGGTGATCCTATCTACAATGGTTGGAATGTTAGGAATTTCCTTTGGATGGTCTATTCTTGGGTTTTGCCTGGGTAATCTTGTGACCCTTCCTGCAAACAGGTATTGCCTTAGGGTAAACTGAAACTCAGGCCTCCATTAAGCTTATCAGGGCTGGGTCCTACACTGGCAGATAATGATGGTTGGAAGTTAAGAACTTCCTTTGGGTGGCCTGTTTCTATTAAGCTTATTGTGGTTGGGTCCTACACGTAGGGCTATTTCAAATATTGTTGCAAATCCTGTCTCAATCTCAAATTATAATTCATTTCATGGTGTTATTTTGTTGTTATTTGTTGCTTTGCTGTTGTTGTTGTTGTTTTTATGAAACTCAATTCAGAAACTTAAACAGCACTTTAAAGTTCAAGGCCAAAGATGTACAGGCTTAATACTTGCAAACTAAAGAATGATGGTAGGAAACTATTAGGTTTGGGTTTTCTCTAAGTTTCCGTAAGAGCAGAAAATGTTTGCATACAGCAAGAAAAACATTGCAATTTATACTACACAATATTCTCATATCTGAGCCAATGCATGTGAGGCAGTTTGTTGGTGTTACAGCATATACAGTGTAAAGTGTGTATGATCTGTGTTTGAAACCAAGGCAGCAGAAAAGCTGTCATGCAGCACTGGTGAGCAATGCCAAAAATTCTTATAGATTTGTCATGTATATGATTTTGAGTTAGTTTTGCATATTAAGAAACCTTGCTCTGCTGCAAAATGCTTTGTGACTCTGCCTTTAGTTCTACAGCCCAGAGTTTATAAGCCTACAACTTTAAAGGGTAATATTTCTAATTACCAATTACTGTGGCTGTCACGCCACTTAGCATGAATGTATGGCTGGATGGACAGGTGGACAGACAGATGGATGAAATTATTGTCTTAGTTTGGAATCAGAATTGGTTAGAATCCTAGCTCCACCACGTATTCTCTCAGTAATCACCAGAGAGGATAACACTTTTGCATACCAGTTTCCAGTCAGAAAAGTATTACTACAATAAGGAGAGAATAAATATTAGCTCTTCAGGTACCATTGTTGGAGATAGCTTGTTGGCTACTGAAAGCCTTCCTTCAGGATGCTTTTGCCAATGATAGCAGCAGAAGAGATAGAAAAGAGGAAGAAGGGAGAAGGGAAGATATACAAGAATGAGAGGAATTCAAGGTGGGATAAATGACTCTTTCCATTAGAGGTCCAAGATGAGTGGACAGAACAGCAGCTGTGGGGATCAGCATACAGGCAGAAATAATTTAGGGAAGTGGGAGACACATGTGTTTCATTTTCTGTTCTGTAGTCCTGAGCAAACCTAAATGATCTGATTCTAAATTGCAGTATTCCCTGTTCCCATGGAGTGAACAAATGAAAATTCCTTTAAGGGTCAGTGAGGAAAAACAACAACAGAACAGAGCAAAAACAGATAATATCCTAGACATTTCAAAAGAACCCAGTTACAAAGAGTGGCTTAGTCTGAATAAGAATAGAAATGGCATGATAATACAAAGATGAGTCACTGCAGGAGACAGCCACCTCCAGTAGGGCTGACAACTAAGGCAAGGGATGTTCCTGATCTGAGCCTAGAAAGGTACTGTGTGGCTCCAGGCAGCGGTGGAGCTAAAGAAGAGGGTCTGCTGGGAGTACTAAACTGTGCCTCTTGCTGAGACACTGATCACCAAGAAGAGAGCTGCTGGGATCACAAAGGGATGTAGCCCTTTTCAGAAACACCAACACAATGGCAGAAAAGTGAGAAGAAATCCCAGACTTCTGTCCTCTCACAAAGTCTCCTTGCTGGCAAAGCTGAACTAGAACCCAACTGGTAGGGAAGGAAGGTTGGGGAGATAATTTACCCCGGGTTCCTATTTAGAGATTACATGGAAAAATCCAGATAGAGAAAATAAATTAAGCTTCAAGGAAGGAGATGGTGATGAAGAGAAAGAGGAAGAGGATCACAGAGATGGCTATGATAATGACAACTACAGGGAAACTAAAAGCAATGGGACTAATGAGATTGCTCAGTAGGGAAAGATACTTGTGGCCAAGTCTGGTGACCTGACTTCAGTCCTTGGAACACACATGATGGAATGAGAAAACAAAACTCCTGAAAGTTGTCATCAGACCTCCACATCTGTGCCATAATACACACACACACATACACACACACGTGCACACATGCATGCACATGTGCAAACATGCACACACATACACATGCACAGATGCATGCACGCACACACATACACAAATAAAATAAAATAAATATAACTGAAATGTTTTAGGACCAACTGCCACTTATTACCAAGCATTATTCTGAAGCACTTTTTGTATATGTGTTCAAGAGGAGCTGAGAGGAACCAAAGGAAAGAAAAGCTAGAGTGAGCTGCACAATTACAGGGTTTAACATTTGTGTTCCAGAGACACAAATTAAATCTATTCCCTGGCAATGCTGAAGCATGCATGGGTACCCCATATATAGTAGTTCTGTTGAACTTGTCCGTATTGGGTTTCATAATCTAAGTAGATGAGGTAATATAATCTAAGTTCTTAAAGAGCACAAGATCTTATTACTGATGGTTGTGAACCACCATGTGGTTGTTGGGAAATGAACTCAGGACCTGTGGAAGAGCAGACAGTGCTCTTAACTGCTGAACTATCTCTCCAGTCCATACATCTTGTCTTTTGTCCTGCCAAGATCCTTTCTATCTACCCACACAAACAAGGGAAACATATTTATTCAATAACGTTCAGCAGGTTTGCCTCTGTGTTGAAAACATTCCCATTCTCTTATTTGATTTTCAAAGTAGTCATGTGTTGAAAAAGAAAAACTGGATAAGAGTTTTAAATAGTCAACAACTGGTGAATTGCTTACATGCCAGGGAAAGTAGCCTGGTTCTATCTGTCTGAAGCTTAGGTGCCTTAAGGACAAAAACATGCCATGCCCGACAAAGTTCCTGCAGAGGTTTATTTGGGGAGAGGGGAAGGTCATCTTGGAGTGGGGACTGGGGGAGGGCAGAAGACCATCTTGGAATGGGGACATGAGAGAATCAGACAGAAAACCAGAGAGAACAGCCAAGAGAGGAGTAAGGAGAGTCAAGGAAGGCAAGTGGCACCCAATGTAATCAACTAACTCCATGTAAAATCTGAGAGGGCTTGAAAAGGAATTCTAGATACAAATACAGAGTTTAACACAGCTTTTTGCTGTTTTCTGGCAGGGTGCTGCAGAGAAATTTTCCTGACTCAGCAGCCACAGCAGGAAAAAAGCTGTGCAGTTTAAAATGCTGCTTCCTGGGCTGTGCTGCCAGTGTGAACTCTGGCTATGAAGCATTTCAATGGTTTTTGTGGGCCCGGATGTTTATGTGCCCACTTGGGGTTGGGAACAAAGTACCTGAGACCATGCCTGTGGCTTGGTGCTCCCTGCTGGTGTGCACAATCAGGAGAGCATGGTGGATTCCTGTTGCCATATACAGAGATGTTTCCAGGCTGTGCAGTGCTCTATGAGGCAGATTTGGCTGTAACTCAGATAAAAAGAGTTTATGTGCTGCACACTTATTCTCAGAGCTAAAGTGCTGAGTGCAGCTCCTACCTGGTGGCCCCAGAGCTAGCAGAAATGGTACATCCACAATGTTGAAATTGGAGAGAGGTGGAGCCAACATCTAGAGCAGCTGCAACCAAGCTGCTTAACATTTTAAAAGCTCTTCAAGACAGTAGAGAATTACAGACAATGCAATAGGACAGATTCAGACATAAGAGACCTCTAAATGGGTCACAATGTTGGATAAATGCACGTAGGCTTGGGAGAGAAAATAAAAAGAGTATATAGAGTCATAAAGTTAATGTTTTAAAGAAACAGGTAAAATCTTTAAAGAGATAGAGTAAAGTGATAGAGTAAAGTGATAAGCCATGTAAACATGGAAAATTCACAGAGAGTCTGGATTCTGTGTATTATTGTGTTTTCGTTAAATTTTTTGACTGTGAAGGAGCTAAGTACAGAGAGACATTTCATTGTGTGGGCTGCTAAGCCAAACCAGCATGTATATTATAAGGATATTATGACTTCAGAATTTGGGTCTAAGGATATGATGCTTTGGAAAAGAGGTTCTTCTTTTGTTTTCACAGAGGATAAGACCCTGTGGATTGCTTCTAGACCAATATGGTATGATAGACCATGCCCTCCTGAAAGGTTGCCATAAACACCCTCAAAAAATTACTTCACTCAAGTGCTGACTGAAATGAACCTAGCACAAGGATATACCATGAAGGATCTATTAACAGTGCCCCCATACAGCATGAAGCAGTTTGGAAAGAAAAACTGCACCCATATTCCCAAATATTGTTTGTAAATATTTGTTTACATTTAAAGGGGGATATGATATAGATATAATTAATTTGCATTGGTATAAATCTTGCCTTATTGATATAAATTTAAGGTCAATCTTGTTATATGTATATGTATGTATAGGTATTGTGATTGTGTAGCTCATTTAAAAATGTAATGTATAATTAAGAAATATAGGTTAATAGATAATCATTTAAAATAGTCAAAGTTTGTAGTCATGTTAGTTAGATTTTCTAGATGTGCATAGATATATTTCAGAAGGATAGACATTCTTCATATCTTTCAAAGTCTACAGAATATGGCATTTAAAATGTTTTAATAATTTAGGACTTTTCATGACAATGAGACACATCTGCTCCTGGCAGCACCAGCTACTTCAAGAGGAAGATGGGCATCAAAGAGGCTCCTCATGGATGTGACTAGCCATTTGGGCAAGAAACTGCTCTTGTCTGGACTGATGTATAGACTGGACATGCAGAACCCACAGAGAGATGACTGCTGAACTTGCCTAAAGGTGAGATGATCCTTCGGGGTTCCTGTTTCATGAAAAAGTCAGCGAGACATTCTGCAGGACACAGAAGAAAGTGACTGAACTGTCTTTAAAATTTCCTGCTTCATGAAAATGTCTGCTGGATACTGTGGGCCTGTAGGCTGAAGATGGATGCCCCAACGGTACAGAAAAACTTTGGGTGACTGTCCAGGCAGCGAGATGTCTCTGTCATTTCTAGAATTTTGGAAGCTGCCTACAATGTACTTCCTGTTTACTTAGGTAATATGATATCCTTCTGGAGTCTTTGATGGAGTTGAAGAATAGACAGATAGTTATAGTTATAGTTTTCCATTGTTATGATAAAAGATAAAATAGATTTAAATATTGTAATTGTAATTCTTGCTTGATAACTGCTTTGTTATATGTAATTTTACTATGTTGAAGCCTTCCTTTTCATTTAAACAGAAAAGGAGGAAATGGTGTAAGAGGTTCTTCTGTCTATGTGTTGCTTTCATTGGTTGAATAAAGAAACTGCCTTGGCCTTTTGATATGGCAGCACTTAGGTAGGCAGAGTAGACAGAACTGAATGCTGGGAAGAAGGGAGACAGAAAGCTACTATGGAGCTGCCAGGTTAGACATGCTGAATCTTTCCTGGTAAGCCACGACCTCGTGGTGACATACAGATTATTAGAAATGGGTTGAATCAAGATGTAGGAATTAGCCAATAAGAGGCTAGAACTAATGGGCCAACCAGTGTTTAAATAAATACAGTTTCTGTGTGATTATTTTGGGTGTAAGCTAGTGGGGTGGCTGGGAAGAACAAAGGGCCCATGCTCCTGTTACATTCCACTTCTGCCAGGATTACATTTTATAGGAAATAAAAGTTAAGATCTCTGTTTGTCTCTTCCCAGAGAAGTCAGGAGCAAAGAGAGGCTCTGTGTGCTATGCACATCCAGACTCCTGCCCAGGGCTCTGACCATGAGCTAGTGTGGAAATAGAGGGAGAATATTAATAGGAGATGAGAAGAGACATGGCTATGTTTAAACCTTCTCCCATCTAGTCTCTTATTGACTGAGAAACATCACAAGGAGGTATCTGGGGGGAATTAACATGAATCCCTTTTCAAGTCTTCAGTGGCTTCCCATCACTCTCTCCTCTGCTGGATATTTCAGGTGGGGTATGTCATCCAGAAAGCACCTTGGGTAATCAATGCAGATGGTAATATGCCAACTTAAAAAATGCATTAGCCTTGCTCCCACCAACACATCCTTGAACAAAGCCTAAGGAGAGTGAGTTCAAGAGTATTCCAGATGAATTAAAGAGGAAGATGGATATGACGAATAAAAACATGGCATGGGCTTCATCTACAGAAGAAAGAAGAGAGGAGAAAGAATGAAAATTAGAGAAGGGAAAAGGAAAGAGAGGGTTTTTTTTTTCACTTAAAACTTGAATCTCTGCTCATAAACTGGGCAAGACAGATCCCCAGAAACTTGCTGGCTTAATGTACACAATGACACCTGTGAAATATGTGAATCTGAAGTGTTTCAAGGTCAAGTGTCTGCTTACTAGAAAGAAGTCTGGCCCTTGTCTCTGTGATCCAGCTGAAAGCTGGATATATTCTGGAAATTCTTGTCAAGTGACTCCAATTTCATGCTTTCAATTTCAATGTTTAACTAAGCCATGACCTTGGAGGCCAGCAAAGACTCATTCAAGTGTCAATCTATTTGGCCATTATCGGATGCTTACTGAATGTTGCCTACTTTGTGTTCAACACTATGATGACAAATAGTGGAGGATTAATGAATCAGATATTGTATCATGTTCTTCATGGGCAAATCCATAAATTCTAAAAGGTTTAAGGGTAGAGAGGTAGTACAGTTGGTAGTACCTGCTATAGAAGTATAAGGACTCAACTTTAGAACCTTGACACCCATGTGAAAACTAGACATGGTAGCATACATCTGTAACTCTGATAATGAAATAGGGGAAACAGAGAAGGCAAATTTCCAACATGCTGGCCAACCTGTTTATCCAATTAATGAGATCTAGGTTCAGTGACCTTTACATGTATATGGATGTATACCTGCGCACAGACACTTGCACATACATACTTTTCAAAAACAAAAACACATTTTAGAGCAAGTAACACCTAAGAGCTATTAGCTGGAAGTAGACAAGGGAATTTGGGCTCAGAGTACTCCACTTAAAGGGAAGAATTGGACATAGTTTCATATATCAGAGTAACATACTAGAGGAAGTGCAGGGCTCAAAATGACAGAATCAGACACAAGTGTCACTCCACCAAATCTAAGTACTACATGACAGAGGGGTCTGTGATGTAAACCAGAGGAGTTAGAGGAGTAAACAGAATCAGATTCCAATTGATTTTTTAGAAATTATAATATAATTTCATCATTGTTTTGCAGACTTTTAAGTAGGACATGGATGATCTAATCGTATTTATATTTGGAAGGTTTTATTTCCACTATAGGGAATACTTTAAAGGAAGTAAAGCTAGTTAGAGGCTGAGACAATGATCCAGATAAGAGATAAAGGTGACCTGATATTGGGAAGAGTTAGAAGTTGGGCTGAGAAAAAGTTGTGATTGGAAGAAAGAATAGAAATTTGAGAGGGCTGTTTGGCAGAAATGGAAAGACAAGTGGATACAGAAGTCAGGAAAATCTCTTTCTGGCATCAGACTTGGCAGGTGATGGCACCCAAATACAAAGGAGTTGAGATATTCAAAAAATTCTAGAAGCCTTGACTATTACAGGCAAAAACCTGGGAGGCATCAGCTTCTGGGGGTGTCAAGATCAAAACATTGGGCAAGATTCCACAGGATGATGTGGAACCTGAAGACATGTTGCTTGACCCTCCTCCTCCCAGGTTATACCTTTGACTTAGTGTAAGGCTGAAATCTACAAAAGCAGACATTGCAACAATTTGTTAACAGGGGGATCCCTAATACTAGATTTGGGCAACAGGAAAGCTTTCTGTTCTTTCCACTGTGTTTTATAGAGTTTGCTATCATCTTGCTGTCTCTTTTGTAGCTTTTACTGCCTTTAAGCTTCCCTTAGCATTTAGTAACAATCTTTGTGAAAGCACAAAGCAATTTCAATTATCTTTAAGGAATAGAGGTAAAGGGGGTTTTGTTAAGCTTGGGCCCAACTCTTAGAAGGGAAGCTGCAACTTTAGGGGTTTGACAATAGTGTCACAGAGGGTGCTGTGATTAGATAAGTGTCCCCTAAAAAAATCTCTACTCTGCTACTACCCAGACTAGAGTGTTTTGAGGTGGTTCTACAAACTTTATGAGTGGAAGCTTAGTGGGAGGTTTTAAGCCATTGAATATGTGCCCTTGAAAAGACCTACTCCCTTTTTGAAGCTCATTCAAAGACCAGACAGAACAGGTAACTGGAATATTGTAGAAATTTTGATTTATTTCTTTGTCATGGTATAGATAGTTCTGCCAAACTATTCATGCTGGGCTCTTTCTGTTTGTCAGTGAGGCTAAATTTCAGCACATAAGCTCTTTAACTGTTTTTCCTGTCGATTTCCCCCTCATTCCCTAAGAAACTGAGTAGAATAAAGCAACAGCTGCATCTCCCTCTGAGCACCTTTCAAAGATTTGGTAAATGACTGCAGAGAGAGTAACTTGTGGGCCTCCAGCAAGTTCCTTTCTTCTGTCAGTTTCAGTTCCTACCCCCACTTCCCACAGGAAGAGGGGAATAGGTTTCTGTCAGCTCCTATGTAGGAGAGCTGGAGAGATGGCAAGATGGCATGGTAGGATACATACCCAGTGTGGAGTCCTTCTTGTGTGAAGATATTTATCATGCCAAAAGTAAAACTGATCATGGAAACCATCAAATAAAGGGTTTGCAAATACAAATGCTATCACATTAATGTCATGCTCCTTTGTCATTGTATCAGAATACTGCCTTATACCAGCCAGTATGTGGCATTCCCCTGTGGGCCCAGGATCAATATTGTCCAAAGATGATGAGATCCAGGAAGTTACTCAATGGAGGTGAGAAGTCAGATTCCATTCTTCAGTGTGAGGGAAAGTGAAAGTAGATCCAGGAGTTGTCTGCAGCTGTGTGACTGATTAATGTAGAGTTAGACTGAGATGGAAACACATGACAAAAGAGAGTCCAATTGTGAGAGCAGGAAGGGTGTATAATCCCAAGCACACTGGGAAACTGCAAATGATATAAACTCTGAAAAATGCCCTGCTTCTGGCTGTTTAGCCAGGTCACTAAGCCAAGAGAGATCTGACATCTTAACTATCCTTCCTAACCTACTAAGAAACCCTGCTGCTCTCCTCCTTCCCAGAATAAACATGGTCCCAAATAAGGGCATCCTTGTGCCCAGTTCTTTCTGTACTATGCCTGCAATGCTGGCCACCCTTATCTAGTTATCCATTTTCTTGTGTCTCAGGTTCATTCTCAATAAGCTGAAAGAGTAAAATATTCACCTTATATCATATGCTTAGCCCAGCAGCAGTGCTCAGCAGACACTGAAGGTGATGGTTGTCATTGAAAAGAACAGTGTGGACATTGGCATTTAGGCAAAGTGACCATTCTCAGTGCCTTGATGCAGCCTTGTTTCTTTGGTATGTTGGTAAGGGTATACCAAGTTGAGACAAGCATATATATCTTTGGACTCAGATTGCAGAAGGAATCATGTCTCTTTATTCTGACTTATAAACTGAGTGATGATATTTCAACATCTGCCTCATCATGGTCTCCAGCCCTCAGCCTGGGGTTTACACTGTCAGCTTCCTTGGCTCTGAAGCCATAGCCAGTACTCAGATTCAGTTGCACCACTTGCTTTCCAGGGCCTGCAGCCTACAGGCAGAAGACTTTAGGACTTCACAGTGGCCAGGATCATATGACACAATTATTTGTAATAGCCACTTCCCCTCATAGACACATATATACACAAACACACCATGTGTTTAAATAGCTGTGAATCAGAAGTACGTGGAAGGGAATTGAATCTGTGCTCACTTTTTTTTCCTGGAATATTGTTAAAAAATATAAGGCAACTGTTTTACACATCATTTCCATTGCATTGGGTACTATAAAAACATGGAAATGGTTTTAAGCATATAGGAGGACTTCTTGGATGATTTGTAGATTTTGTGTCATTTTTGTAGTGACAAGCATCTGCAGAGAACAATGGCTATGCGTGCTGCTGTGTCTGTCCTGGAGAAGCCACACTAAGACAGTATTGTTACCTCCACTCCAACTCTGGGAAAACAGACCCGAAGTTGCCCTGCTTCTCTATCCCACCTCTCATTATGATTGGAAAACAAAATGTCCCTCCCAGGTTTCTGTGTTGAGGTATTGGTCCCTCGCTTTGTCCGCTTACACCATGATCCTTTACCCCCATCTTCATTCCTGTGTCTTGCCTACTTTCCACAACCAATAACCAGTAAAACTGAACCAAAAATAGGTTGATGTGGGATGTCCTTCTGTATATATGTTGCTTTTATTGGTTGATGAATAAAACCAAGACTTAGCAGAGTAAAGCAAGAAAATCCAAACAGAGATATATAGGAAGAGTAGGTAGAGTCAACAAGACACCATGTAGCTGCCAAAGGAGACAGTTGCCAGAACCTTACCCAGTATGGTAAATGGGTTAATTCAAGATATAAGAACAAGCTATAAATATGCCTGAGTCATTTGAGGAACAATGTTGTAATTAATACAGTTTTTGTGTGATTATTTGGGTCTGTACAGCTGGGAAACAAACAAGCAGTCTTTGTCTACAACAGGTCACTTTCCTTGGTAACAATGACACCCAGAGAATACTGTTCAGCTCACTGATCACCCTTAAATCTTTTTTACTGCCTCACTACAGGTCTGCACTAATATGTATTCTTATCTGGACTGCTCTTCAGAAGTGTCTGACTTAGTTCAACTGGTCTGCTAATAATGTAACAATGTCATGCACTGGCTTTGGACTTGAATTTAGGGCTTTGCCTTGGATTTGTTTTGCTGAGCTTTCTTCTCTGTGAGCTTTTCAGATGAATGCAGTTCAGCTTGTCATTCCTTGTCACCAAGATCATGTCACACTACTTTTGACTGACATATGGCAAAATTTCCCATCCTAGAGCTATACTGGATTATATGTTTCTTCCTAGATTTGTGGGGAAATAGTTATGAAGTTATGAACCTGGTATAAACATTAGGCTAGTGTGTGTGCATGTAAGTGTGTTGTATGTATGCAACTAAGTAAGTGTGAGTTTGTGTATATGTGTGTGAGAGAAAAACAGACAGAAACGAGAGAAAGAGGAAGAGAAAGAATGAGGGGTATAAAGAGACAAGGATACAGAGAGAGTAGCAAGTCTCACAGCTGTGGTGATCTACATAAACAACCTAAGGAAGAAATTACGTATTGTGGTTCATGGTTTCAAAGTCCATGGTTAGTTAGCAAAAGCTCCATGAGCCATATGATGCTACAAGCTCTTAGAAAAAGTAGGGGCAAGCATCTCTAATATTTATTCACTAAATAACCAACCTCAAATATAATTTCCAATTTTCTACATAGCAAAGTAGTCACTGTAAGGGAGGTTGCCCCACTCTGTATCAGTACAGGACACACCCAGATGGGACAAGAAGCAGGTGGGGGAGGCTGTAAGGCAGGCAACAAGCATGAGAAACAGCAACAGTAGCAGCAAGCAACCCAGAGAGCATGGAGCAGGTGTTTCTGCAGGGGTGAGATTTTAAGGCCAGAAAAAGGAGAGTCTGTGCTTGGGTGAATTGGTAAATCCTGATTGAACATATTAGCTAAATGACTAATTTTGAGCATTTGCCCTTCTTCTTTTGTCTCAGGAATGAATCAGTAGCCCAATAAGAGAATGGACCATAAGGACTATCTTTAGAACTACAATCTAACAGTTTGTAGCAAGGGACAAAGAAAGGGGAAAGGGCAAAATCTGTGGGCACTGTGTTTGCCATGAGTCCTTAGTCACCAGCCTGGCACCTTCTGTCATCAGCTATGCTGGGTAGATAGAAATCAAGAGATACAATTTTTCTTCTTGAATAATACAGTTTGTCTCTGATAATCTGCTTGTTGTGTTTGACTTTCTCCTTTGTGCTACAGAAATCAGAGCTCCTCTCATAACATAACCCTAGGTTTGCTCCAGTCTGCTGGCTGCAGAATTAACTTGTCATGTTTGCCTGCTACTGGGACCTGTGAGGTGTCAGAGCCTTAAACAGCTGAAATGCCAAAGGGAAGAAAAGTTATCTACTGGCATTCTGTCATGTCTCGTCTGTAGTACCCCTTTGAGCTCATTAAGGTGCGTGTTAGAAGGTTCTGGGAACAGGTACATGAACTGGAAGATGAGAGCCAGTTCTGGATTTAAAATCATAAGGACGTGCGCTTGTAGGACATTTTACACCTTCCAAATGACTTTCTCGCATTCTCACCTGTGAAGCAGGCCAAGAGAAAGGTGATTATTTCTCTTTGTATAACATTAGTTGCCACATTGCAAGAAATCCTGAATACTGAATCAAGAGCATTCATGAAATACTAATCTGTGTGATCTTTACAAATTCACTTACTTTTTCCAATCCCAATTCTCTCAGCTCAAAAACTAGACACTAAACCGGAGTGAAGAACGCTCCATCATATGTAAACAATTTTAAAATGCCTTATAAACTCTACGGGATTGTTTGTACTCATCCATAATAGTACATTATAACAATTCTATTATGAAACTAACTCAAACTGAAATGATGTATCATGTATGACACGAGGGTAGGTATCCTGGAGTTAATGTCCTGGATTCCACTCTCTGTTCCTGCTTTACTTCACTCTGTGGCCTGGGGGAAGTTGCTTTTATATCCATTGTTTCAACTGTAAAATGGAAAAGTAAGGAAAGCTGTTCTGAGAGTTCAGTTATATAGTGCAGAAAAAGCACAGAGTGGGGAGCATGATGCATGTTCAGTCAACAGTTGTAGTCATCATCATCATCATCATCATCATCATCACCATCACTGCTGTCCTAGAGGCAGATTCTATAACAGTTAGTTAAGTAGTACAGAAGTCCTTTGAAAATATGATGACCTCAACTCTTACCCCAGGAACAGAATGGCAGAGCCAGCCAGGATTACTAGGTATCCTACCCACCTCTATTGCTAGAAGTAGAATTCAGAAAGGGAACTGAGTCCTGAAGGTCATGGGGGAGGGGATCTTTGGAGAAGCTCAATACCCAGGCAAAGTCCCTGGGCTCTTGGTCTACTGTTGCTTTCATATCTGCATTCAGATACCCATAGATCTTAGAATGTAAGAGACTATGACAGTCCACCAAGCTCACCCTATTGCACAAATAGTGGGCAAGCACCATGTAGAGGAAGAAAGTTATGTAAGGTGGGACAATGGCTCAGTTCTCTTCATTCTTAGTACAAGGTCTTCCTAACTTTCAAACCTCCTTAAAAACTTCACTGTGGGGCAGAGGGAATAACTCAGTTTGTAAAGTAGTTAATTCATGAGAATGAAAACTTGAATTTGATCCTTAGTACCTATATAAAAAGCTGGGCTTAGAGCATGCTTAAAAATCTAGTGCTAGGAAGGCCAAAACAGGTAGATCCCTGAGGCTGGCTGACCAGCCAGGCTTGTGTAATCAGTGAGCCCCACATCTCAGTCAGAGACCTGTTTCAATAGATATGGTACATAGCTTCTATAAAACCATGGAATGATACCTAAGGTTAACCTGTGACTTCCACATTTACTCATACATATGACCACATGCACCCACTCATACACATGTTGCCCACATGAACACATACTGACACATGTATGCACATCCATACACACACAACCAGGAACTTCCCAGTGATGAATATAAGAAAATGTCACTACTATCTGCCATAAATAATAATGTCAACAGCAAATATCAATGATTTATGGTAAGCTATGTACTTTGTGTATTAGAGTTCCTCATTTAATTTTCAAGAAATAAAACAACAAAGTGACCACTTAAGAACTTCAAAGAGATAAGTCTCAAACAGTTAAAAACTGTAAGAACATGTATAATAAAGTTCCCATAAGATGTAAATTGTAAGAAAGCAGGGATCCTTTTATTTGCCACTAACTGTAGAATGTGGGAAAGCTCCAGGCACATAGTACTTTCATTATAAATTTTGAACACAAAAAATGTAGGAAGTAGGAAGGACATTAGTAAGGTCATAAAAAATAAAACCATGTATCTACTCATACTCACAAAAAATGGACAATAACACATAGTGAAAGGATCTTTAGTAGCACTTCATAGTCTGGGTAGCTGTAACACAGTGAGTTTATAAAAGGTAGACACACACACGCGCGCACACATACACACACACACACATGATGTTTAGTGAGACTGGCATACCTGAAATTGTTGCAGAGACCCAGAAGTAAAGAAAAGCAGGACACTGGAGAGGTACTCTCAGTTTGTAGTATACTACTATTCAGAGAACATGGGCATCTTTCACTACAGAAATAACCAAAAAATCCCCCAAAGAAGAAGGAGGTGCATGTGGCAGCCATGCTGAACATGCTCAAATTCTAGATGTCAGCTCTGCAGCTGTGTGACACACAGCAAAGACGTCAGACCAACCACCAAAAAGATTTAAAGCAATAATTCATGTCCAGCTTCTTGATTTCTCTATATATACTCATGTTATGGAAGCTGATTCCACTGTCATAAAGAATTACATGTACCATATGCAGAGCAAACATAGCTCTCTGTGTGCTTAAGAGCAGACTCTATGAACCCTGGACTCTTCAGAGCACCCACACCATGCAAACAAATGTGGCAGAAGAAGTACATATGCCCTGAATGCAGGTAGCACTCTACCTTCGATCTTGGAGCTGAGGGTTCTCCACACATTTTCTGTTCTTTGTATTTAGTGGCAACACTACCTTTTCAAGCTGGACCCAATGTCAGAAGAAGCCATGTTACTCTAACTACCCAAGTGGATAAAAATAGATCAAGGATAATTAAGGGTTTTCCTTATCTATGACCCAACAGTTTTTACCACCTATTCAGACACCCACAATGTTGGTTGTGGAGGGTCTCTGTAATGTTTGACAATGCTGACCTCAGCTATTAGAGCCATAGAGATACAGGATTTCTGTAACCCCATGAAGCCATAATTGCTTCAACTACTACCCACCTGGCATTTTTACAACAGGAGTTCTCTATACACATACTGAAATAAGATCATGAAATGCAGAAGAGCTGACTTCCAAATCAAATACACACAAATTAATGCAAGACAGCAAAAATAAAAAAAGACTAAGAAAATTTAACACTACCAATGGACACATCATAAGTTTCAAAGATATAAATAGACCAAAAATGAATGAACGGATAAAGATTTGTCCCTATTCAAATAGGGGTGACGAGAGCAGACAAAATGAGCAAATAAAAAACTATAACAAAAGAGATAAGGAGTTTCATTCTACAATGACATTTATCTGGAAAGTGTAGTAACTGTAAAAGCATATGCAGCCTAGATAGGAGGACCTAAATATATAGAGCAGAATCAGATCTTAGGAGAGAGATAAACAGCAAAATACTAATAAAAGGGACTTTAATATTCCTCTAGCAGTAATGGATGGATGCTCCAGATAACAACCAATAAGGAAACACTGGGCCTGAGTACACTTTAGATGTAATGTATCAAATGGACTTAACACACCCAAGGGATCTGATGGACACAGGAAGAACAACATTCTTTCTGGGTATTTATAGAACACTTGTAAGATAGAGCATATTTTAGGCCACACAATAAGATGTAGAAAATTTAGGAATACTCAATGTAAATATATACAACTTGAAATCAATAACAGTAAGAAAATTCATAACTATCATGAGTCAAAAGAAACACCATGGAAACACAGCATAGCAAATAGCAACAACAAAGATGAATACAGAAATAAATATGGTAGGAACTACAGGAAAATGGACAATATATACTTGAATTTTCAAAAAGAAGACAGTGAAAAAATGCTAGGTGACAAATCTTTTTTAAAGGCAGAGAGGTAAGACTCAGAATCAGAAACAAAATAAAATTATAGCCAAGGCCATACAAATACAGTGGATAATGAGACTACTATGAGGAATCATAAAGAAGTAATTTGAATAACCCAGAAGTGCTTTAGGGAATCCTTCAGTCAGTAGCCTTTAAGTTACCAGCCCACTTGGGTGTGGCCTCTTATCCTATAAATGCTGATGAAAAGCATGTGCTCCCCTCCTCTTCCAGCTGCTGGATTCAGTTGCTGTTCCCCGTTTGAATAGAGGACTGTAATCTGTGAGTCTACCCCTAAATAAATAAACCTTTGTTATGTTCAATTCAGAGCTAGTGTGGGATTTCTTTTTAACATCCATCTTCATCTGGCGCCAACATGGATACCACCTCCACACCTACTGTGTGGACAGGTCTAAACGGTGCGAAAGGTCCATGGCCCAGAAGGTCTTCCACCCCCAACCACCTGGCTTGCTTTCACCTACTAAGCAGTTTTTTGTAAAGCACCTCCACAGCAGAGCTAAGTGCAGCAACTTGGAAATTTCCCAGGCTCAAGCACATTCCTCCCCAACGCCTTGTTCCCTGCCACATGGTGACGTATGCAGCTTTCAGTTTGTGCTGCCTGTTTGTGAGTTCTGTGCTCCTTGCTTCATGTAAGGAATTGATTTAATTGCCTTTAATTAACCAGGTACCAAGGTGGAAAATCAAAGCAGCACAGGACTGTTTGTGCCACCACTGGTTGCATCACCGCCGGTCCCAAAGCCTTGCCACATGGCTGCAACTGGAACACCTGCTGGAAAACAAAGGTTATTACACCTAAAACAATTTACCAAAATCTCATAAAAAGGTAAATATTTGATTAGTAAAAAATCAATAAACTTGAAGGTTATATCATGCAGACAATATTACCATGCAGAATTGTAATAACCTTTTCGCTGATAACATTGATTGTATTCTGCAAGGCTTCTATGGTTATTGTGATACATCCTTCTATTGGATAGTGGGACTCAGCTTTCTTCTTCATATTATATCCTTAAGAAAATAGTTTGATGGCAGAGCCAAGAATGAGGCACTTTTATAAATGATAGAGTCTTTACAGACTAATAATGAACAGCTAGCTGACAGGATTAATACCATTGAAAATCAAAAGTTCCCTAAAAAAATTAATACTATTGAAAAAATAACATTAATTTGACAGAACTCAATCCATGTCAAAGAGTATGTAGAAATTATCTGAAAGAATTCATACTGTTGAATTTGGCAATCAAAACTTACTTAAAAAGTTATGATAGGTTATCAGATAGATTATCTCTCTGGGAAGGCAGTCTACATGCTATCCAAATAATGTCCAAGGTGAGATGTTATCTTTAAAGGAAAAATTCAGACCTTGGAATCACATGTGCAGAATGAGGACCAGAGGCTAGGTACCTCAAAGAAATCAGTAGAAATATATACAGGCCAAAAGACTCATGCTTTACAAAAGACAGTAGTAAAAAGACTTGAAATTATTGAGGAAATTATTACAGCTGATGAGCAGAGAAAGAAGGTACAAGGACAGGATTTAACATCACCAGTATCTGTCAGAGATGTCTTACCAAGATTTTAGCTTCCTACCCTATAATCAACTCTGAAAAAGCATCAAGATCTAAATGCCCAAGAGGATCCAAAGAAGGTAGATGTATACCTATGTGAATAAATGATCTGAAGGAAATTAAGTAAACAGTAGTATCTTATGACTTGCATTCAACATTTGTTAGGGAGATGGTAAAGACATGGGCTTCTAGCAATAAAGTTACCCCATACTACTGGCTTCAATTATTTTCAGCAGTCCTGGATGATGCGCCACAACTAATGCGTAAATGTTATTTGCAAGAAGAGGCAAAAATTTTAGAACAATGGGGAAAAGCAAAGGACCTGAGACATCCTAAGATCAAATTCTTGGTGAGGGCACTTATGCTGACCCAAAGCTCAAGCTCTTTAGAATTAACAAATCTTGCCCCTATACCACAAAGCAGCCTTAAATGCTAGGGACAGGATTCATGAACCAAGAGAACTAACTGAATATACCAGGGTTAAACAGGACTAGAGAGAACTCTTTAGTGACTTTTGCAATGATTGAGTAAGTCTGTACAAATAGGAATAACAGGCTCAGAAGCTAGGTGAGTGATTATTGAATCTCTAGCTTTTGAAAATGCCAACTTAGAATGCAAAAAGATACTTGGGCCTTTAAATGTTAGATCAGAACCAATGAGTGAATGGATCCTGCATACAATGAACATTGAGCCATTTGACTCTAGTACTGAATCTTGGGTATGATAAGTAATTTCCAAAGGAATGAGGAGAAATCAAAATGCCAAATGTTTTAACTGTGGTGGAGTAGGACATCTGAGAAGGGATTGTAGACAATAAATTCCTAGAAATAATGTCTCCTCTGGAAATGGTAAGAATAAAAGGTATCAAAATTCTGGATTATGTAGAAGGTGTGGTAAAGGCTGACAATGGACCAATGAATGCAGATCAACAAAAGACAGACAAGGCAATCCATAACACTGGGAATCTCCTTGAGGGGCCTCTCACAGGCCCCCAAGTCAAAAGTGGCCCAGTCATTCCCAGTCACTCTGGAGAATGTGTATCACCAGGAAAGTTTAAAAATGCAGTGCCTTCTGTAAAAAAACCATACTGTCCTGGATGATGAAATAAACATGGAGGATGAATGAAAAGTTCCAATAGGAAACAGGAAACATATATTCTGGCAGACTTATATAAATAATCAAAGACAAAAGCTAAGAGTGTGAATAAATGGCATTGTATTGTGGGTTTGATAGACATGGGTGTGAACTTGAGTATCATTAGTCCAGAATCTTGGCATCCAAATTGGTCTCTTTAAGAGGTGGATGTTCAATTCCTAGAAATTGGAACCCTATTTCAATTGAAACAAAGCATGAGATGGGTTGAATACAAAGGGCCAGAAAGACAGAGAGGAAGGCTGAGGCCATATGTGACTAATATCACAGTGAATTTGTGGGGTTGTGACCTGCTGCAACAATAGAATACCCATATTAACATTCCTGCAGTCCTAGGAACTCATAATTCTGGGAAGGATATTATAAGGTACTATAAATAACAGTATCCAGTCATTTAGGCTGTACAAGAACACAAAGCAATTAGCAAAACTTTAGAGGTACCAATGGCCATACCTTTAAAATGGTTAACTGAGAAAACAAAATGGGTTAAATAATGGCCTTTAACAGAATACAAACTGCAAGCTTTAGAACAGTTGGTACAGGAGCAACTAGATGCTCACCATATTGAAGAAACAACCAGCCCTTGGAATTCTCCTGTATTTGTTGTTAAAAAGAAAACTGGAAAATGGAGAATGGTAACAGATCTAAAAGCTGTCAACAAGGTAATTCAAGCTATGGGTCCTGTACAATCTGGAATTTCTCTGCCTTCTCTAGTACCAAAAAGATAGCCTCTTATAGTTATTGATTTAAAAGATTGTTTCTTCACTATAACTTCACAGGAAAAGGGCAGAAAAAAAATTGCCTTCACAGTGCCTACTTATAATAATTTTCAGCCTACTAAGAGATACCAGTGGAAGTCCTTTCCCAGGGAATGCTCTATAGCCTCACCATGTGTTAATATTTGTAAACAATTTCCTAAATCTATAATTTACCATTACATGGATGACATTTTGCTGATTAAAACATAGATCTTTAGAAAGAATGTTTGAAGACGTAAAGAATGTTTTGCAAAAAATGGGCATTACAAATTGCTCCTGAAAATATAGAGAGGGGATTCTGCCAATTACCAGGGCTATAAAATAGGTTTACAGAAAATTAGAACACAAATGGCACAAATTAGAAGAGCCCGATTGTGGACTCTTAATTACTTTCAAAGATTGTTAGGAGACATTTCCAGTCTACAACCAGCTGTTGGAATAACACCTGATCTAATAGTTCATTTAAACAAATCAAAGACTTAAATAGTCCCAGGGAATTAACAACTAAAGCTGAAAAGGAAATGATTGTCATTGAAGAAAATTTATAGGAGGCACATGTGAATAGAGTAAATCCAAATCCTAATTGTATACTGTCATATTGCCTTCCATAATTTCCCCTACTGGGATTTTAATGCAATGGGAAGATATTATCTTAGATGGGATCTTTTTTACCACATAAACAAAGTAAATAATTAAAAGCTTATGTGGAAAAAGTCTCTGAATTATTCATAAAAGAAAAATTGAGACTTTGTCAGCTAGCAGGAAAAGACCCAGCAGAGATGGTAGGCCTTTTACTACTGATGAAATTAAAAAATTATGGGAAGACAATGAACCTTGTCAAAGAGCTTATGATAATTTTTGAGAAGAGATTAATTATCCCAAAAATGATAGAAGCAACCTTATAAATATAACTACTTGGACCCTTCCCCACATTGTATGTGACACACCAATAATTGGAGCCTGTATATGCTATACTGATGCAAATAAATCAGAAAAGTCAGGTTACAAATCAGAAGATTTAAGTAAGGTGGAACAAAGCCCTTTTAATTCTGTCCAAAAAGCAGAATTATATGCTGTTCTCACAGTACTAAGGGATTTTAAAGAACCTCTCAATATAGTTACTGATTCACAATATGCAGAAAGAGTTGTCTTACATATTGTAACTGCTGAATTTATACCAGATGATACAGAATTGACTTCATTATTCTTACAGGATCAAGATATAATCAGGAATAGACTTTGTCCCATATATAACACACATCTGATCCTATATTGGTCTGCCAGGTCCTCTAGCACAAGCTTAAGCAGAAATTGATCAATTATTGATTAGAACTGTGTTGAAGGCTTCAGAATTTCATAAGAAACATTATGTCAATAGTAAATATTTAAAGAAAGAGATTTCTATTACATTGCAACAAGCTAAAGAGATGTCCTACTTGCTCTTTCTATAACCAAATACCACTACCTACAGGGATTAACTCAAAGGGTACTCAAATGAATGAAATCTGACAGATGGATGTGTTCCACATTGCAAATTTTGGAAAATTAAAATATGTACACCACACCATTGACACTTATTCAGGCTTTCAATGGACACCTGCTTTGAGCACAGAAAAGGCTGATTCAGTAATCACGCATTTATTAGAAGTCATGGCCATCATGAGTATACCTGTACAAATAAATACAGATAAATGATCCAGCCATATGTCTCTAAGTGTAACATGAGGGCCTTTTTGTTGGAGTTTCTGTCCTGCCCAGTTCCCACAGCCAGTAAGCCCCAAAGAAATTACACAGAGAGTCTATATTAATGATAAACTGATTGGCCCATTAGCTCAGGCTTCTTATTAGCTCTTATAACTTATATTAGCCCATTATCCTTATCTATGTTAGCCACATGGCTCAGTACCTTTTTCAGCAGGGCAGGTGACATCCTGCTTCTTCCATGGTCTGGGCAGGACTGGAAAAGAACTTCCTTCTTCCTAGAATACTCCTGTTCTCATTGCCCCACCTCTACTTCCGGTCTGGTTTTCCTGCTTATACTTCCTGCCTGGCTAATGGCCAATCAGCGTTTATTTAAATCATGATTGACAGAATACAGACAATTCTCCCACACCACTTCCCCCTCTTTTTTTTAAACAAAGAAAATATCCATAGTCCATTTTTTTGAGAATGTGGGTGTAGTATTCTGGCTATTTCCAGCTGGTTGGGGGCACTGATAATCTGATGGGGACCTAAAGAAAATTTAGAATTATGAACAAGTCCTGACTGCAGTATCCTTGCTGCAGAGTCTTGATCATCTCAGACAGCATCTTGAATCTGTTCTGGATGTAGAACTCAGACATCCAGGCCATCTGTTCCTACCAGAGATTTCTCTGGTGGTCTTCCTTCATCAAACCTGAGTTTCCTTAACTCAGAATGAATCCACAGTCTCTCATTTCCTGTGGAAACAAAAGCAAAATCTCTTCTCCAAAGTAACATATCTTTTGACTTCAATTTTGAAGTCAAGGTATTTTAAATATTCCTATCTTTGGTTATTTCAGCAGCATTTATAAGCAAATACCTTTTAGCAGCTGTTGCTTCTTCCTCAGCATTCAAACAATTCAAAAAGAGCATAATAACATACAGTATCAAGATCCTCTGTGTGTTTTCCATCTTTATGTGGCTTTATTTTAACCTCTATTTCTTTTATTTTTAATTTTTGGTTTTTTGAGACAGGTTCTCTGTATATCTTTGGATGTCCTGGAATTCACCCTATAGACCAGGCTGTCCTTGAACTCATAGAGATCTGTCTGTCTCTGCCTCCCAGGCATTGGGATTAGAGGTGTGTGCCACCACACCTTGAAGTCACAGAAGTCAGTCTACCTCTGTCTCCCATTGTTGGGATTAAAGGTGTGTACCACCATCCCCAACTACTCTTTCTTAATTTTTTATTTTAAGGACATTAACCTTTTTTTTCAAGCCTGCATATATTTTTAACACACTGTAAACCATTTAGAGGTTTTCTTTGTCTTTGAATCTATCTTTACTGTATATCTCTCTCTTTTTCTGACCACATGAGTCTTTAATTTACTAAGCAATATGAGTAGAATTAAAGCCATGGCTTTGACTGCTGGATCCAGCCCATTCCTTAGCTTTCTGCAATTCCAGCCTCATGGCAGAGGTACCAGCTATAGCTATGTTTATTGCCACAACTCTATGGCATTTCAAGGTCCCTGCCAGCAAGCAAGCTGAAACAGTGTACAGAAACCACACTCAAATTCTCCGTAGTCAGACCACCTGCCTGAAAGAGTCAGAGTTTTCCCTGGCAGGACAGCCCAGAAAGTCAGCATTTTAAAATGGCACAGCTTTTTTCCTGCTATGGCTAAAAACTGAAAAGCATGCAGTCAGCTTTTCATCAACACAACTTAAGTGTTTTGTGGCAGGACCTCTTAAAAGAGCTGCAAGGTTTTGCAACTAAAGCTGAGTCAGGAAGCCTCTCTTAAATGAGAGTGCTTGTTTGCCTCTAGCAAGCAAGGCAGATCTGAGAAATTGCTGCTACCAAGAAACCATGCACAATGCTGTCACTTTGTTCTAGAATTACTTCCCAAGCTGTCTCAGGCTTTAGGTGGATGCAGTTATCCATGTGGGTGCCATTCTGTAACATGAGGGCATAATTCTGTAACATGAGGGCCTTCTTGTTGGAGTTTCTGTCCTGCCCAGTTCCCACAGCCAGTAAGCCCCAAAGAAATTACACAGAGAGTCTATATTAATGATAAACTGATTGGCCCATTAGCTCAGGCTTCTTATTAGCTCTTATAACTTATATTAACCCTTTATCCTTATCTATGTTAGCCACATGGCTCAGTACCTTTTTCAGCGGGGCAGGTGACATCCTGCTTCTTCCATGGTCTGGGCAGGACTGGGAAATAAATTCCTTCTTCCCAGAATACTACTGTCCTCATTGCCCCACCTCTACTTTCTGTCTGGTTTTCCCACCTATATTTCCTGCCTGGCTAATGGCCAATCAGCGTTTATTTAAATCATGATTGACAGAATAGAAACAATTCTCCCACACCATCTAAGAAAATAAAACAGTTTTTTTGTTTATTATAACATACAGCATATTACAGGTATACCAAATAATTCTACAGTTCAGGCAGTTATAGAAAGATCAAATGAAACTACAAAGGATATATTAAACAAACAGAAAGGGATAAAAAATACCCCCAGAAATATATCATATAATAGCTTTATTAACCTTGAATTTTCTTAATGCTAATGAGAAAGGAACAACAGCAGCAGAGAGACATTGGATAATTAAAAAAAAAAAAAACTTCTGAATTAAATCACCCAGTGTATTTCAAGTATGTGTTGACCTCACAATGGAAACCAGGAAATGTGCTACTTTGGGAAAGGGGTTTCTCTTTTGTTTCCACAGGATAAGAAAAGGTATGGATACCATCAAAATAAATAAAGATTCAGTTTGAAAAGAAGAAACCTCTTGAGAAAGAGAAATAGTGGCTCATCCATAGAGGTGACAACCATATAGATAAAAAGAAAACCTCATAAGGGTTATGGCATGGTTCTGTTCTTGTCTTTGCAAGAAAATACTCATCTTCAAAAAGTCAAGAGACCCTGGACATCTAGATCCCTAAAGAGGAAAAGATAATTATCCAGATAGGATCACCAAGGAAAGAGAATTATGATTTATGAGGACAGGTCATTTGAGGGTAAGAATCACTGAACATAAATTATATATATATATATATATATATATATATATATATAATATATACACATATATATATGCTGCTTACTATAATAATAATCATGACTCACTTAAAAATCAAAGCTTGATTTGGAGCTGTACAATGGCTCTGTCCTTCTCTAAATCCAAGCACATTGATAAAAGAAAAATTCTGAGTTTCTGTCTCATGTCAGGAGCCATCTGGTATGAGATATAAAGAAGAAAGAATTTAGGAAAACTTTTCTTTTTCTTCATACCTATTTATGTCTCTATCGTACCTTTCATTGAATATATGTCTGTATAAATAATGTTTAAGTTATTCACAATGAACAATGAATTTTCCTGCAGTAATCTTTGAAGTTTTCAGGAAGAAGATGGCGCCCCACAACAATGACTCTACCTGGTTAATATGAGATCATGATGTTGATAGTGCTACTATAAGACCTGTTTTGGATACCAGCTGCTCAAGATGGTTCCAATTTGGTTAGCTGAAATGGTGCACCTTTTATAATGTTCTGGCCAGAACTCTAAATAGGATCCTCATAAAAACCCTACTGAATACTCGGAGATTATTTGCAATTATACCAGACAGTAATCTTCAAATTTAACCATCATTTTACTTTCACAGGATCCCATAGAAAGAACATCACCCCCATGACAGCTGGAAGTAATTCCAGAAGATGACATTTCCCTCTTCCAACAAAGTTTGACTTCAGGGTTAGTGACATCAATTAGGGGTTGATTTAATTGGTATAGGGTTGGGTGTTGGAGTGGAAATTATGTAGGCTCAGGGATTTCTTTGAAAAAATGGAAATTGGATGGGATAATAGATTAGTGTGAGTTTATTCACACTAATAATAATAGTGAGTAGTGGAGTGAATACTTGTGAACTATTATTTATAGGCAATTTATATTGGTATAGATTCTTGTATATTAAAACAAATTCAAATTATATTGAATATGTTCCTATTTCTGTCTACAATATTGTATACATAGGCAAAGTTCTTTTGTCATATTTTATGCATGCATGCTTCTTCTGCTTAAGACATTTTGTATATTGATACAACTCTAGGATATTTTATTATATTGTACTATACATTTCAACCTCTGATCAAGATACATCATTTACATTTCAAGGTCATTGTCCTCATTTGTTGCACAGTTGTTTAAAGAATGTTCAACATTCTAGTAGGAAGTGTTAGTCTTTAAGCTATATAGGAATTAAGAATTATAGGTCAATAGTCATCCATGTTTGTCATACTCATAGTTAGATTAATCAGGTTCTTTAGGTACAGAAATTATATTCTGTATAGATAGGTAATCTTCAACCACTTCAAAGAGCTGTAGAATAAGGAAGGCATTTAAATAACTTAGGGTTCTATTGATGTGAGACATAATTGCTCCTGGCAACACCAATCTATTCCCAAGAGAATGTTGAGCACTGAAGACACTCTACTTGGAACTTGCTTTCTTATTGGAAAAACTGGCCTTTGGGCAAGGAACTACCCATGCATTGACCACTGACAAAATGCAAGATGTCCAGACAGGATAAGTAGGATTCAAGGAAAAAGACTGTCAACTCCTGCCAAAACAGTGTAAGATGGTTTTGAAAATTTTCCTGCCTCTGAAAATGATCTGTCAGTTACTCTAGGCCTTAACCAAAGTTGGTAACTCCAACATTGCAAATGAGTCTTTGAGTGATTGCCCCACATAGCCAGTTGTCTCTGCCATGTTTTGCATATTTTGGAAGTTGTTTGATTGCACTTCCTGCTTACTCAAGTAGTATTATTTACCTTCCCAGGTCTTCAATGGCTTTGAAGACTAGATAGCCATAGTTACTTTCCTCTCATGACTTGGCCAAGTTATTCCTACTACAAGACTTAGACTCCTTAGGAAAGGATAATTATTGAAACATTTATCATGTTTCTTACTTGATATTGTTTATGCTGGTTGTAATTCTAATTTTTATACTTGATATTTCTTCTTATTGTATATAATTTTGTATTAGGCCTAGAACTCCCTTATTTAAACATAAGGAGGAGGTGCTGTAGGAAATCCTTCAGCCAGTAGCCTTTAAGTTACCAGCCCACTTTGACATGGACTCTTATACTATAAATGCGAATGTAAAGTACACATTCCCTCTCTCTTCTGGCTGCTGGATTTAGTGGCTGTTCCCCATTCAAACAGAGGACTGTGATCTGTGAGTCTACCCCTAAATAAATAACCCCTTATTTTACTCAATTCTGAGCTAGTGTGGGATTTCTTTTTAGCATCTGTCTTTATAGAAGAGCAGGACAAATTTCCAGAATTTATAACCTATCAAGACTGAATCACAAGAGAACAAAAACTTTGAGCAGATCAGTAAAGACTAAGAAACATAGATCAACCAAAACAAACAAAGCTGATTATCAGAGAAAACTCCAGTATCTGTGGGATTTGTGGGTTTTTGGGTCACTTCTCCCAGATAGGACTGCTAACAATTCTTCTCAAACTCTACTTTTTAGAAAGGTTTATTTTAAGAAGAATCCCCTGGAGCTGAAGTTACAGGTAGCTGCAAACTGCCTGTTGTAGGTGCTGGGTCCACTGAAGGAACAGTGCATGCACTCAGCTATCTCTCCAGCTCTTGATGAGCAGAGTTATGAATTAAGAAGAAAGTAAGATTACAGAGAATTTCCAACCTCACTGCAACTCTGAGTGGTGATAATACAAATCACTTCAAGACTTAAATTTAGGCATTTATGCCTTGTGAGGGGAGAATTATGACATCTCCAGGGAATCAATGTCTATGATTCAGGCATGTTAAGTCCCTATGAAATGAATTTTCTCAGAAGGATTGTCATCAACAATTCTCAGTGAATAACTCTACAGGTCTTTTGTGAATTCATCGTAGACAAAGATTGTAAGGAAAGCGGCAATTCTGTTTTTTTAAAAAATTCTGTTATTTTCTACAATGGGAAATAAGCATACCTGCATGTTGAAAATGATAAATCTGAATTTTAATTATCCACTAACAATCCATGTTTAAGAGGCTGTGTCCTAAGAATGGACCCAGTTAAAGATAGCAGAACTTTCAGGAAGTGAGTGAATCAGGGTCCTTTTATGAACCAGGGTCCTCTAGAGAAACAGAACTGAAAGTGTAAATATATATTATAAAAGTAATTCATACACAATAGTATCTAGATAATTTAGCAATGGCCATCTGCAAACTGGAGAGGTTGAGAACTCTATCTACCCAATCCTCAGTAAAGAATATTTCAACAGACTCAGTGATTGAAGCATCACTGAAGAGTGGGGGGATTCCCGGAGAGCCACCAGTGTTCAGTCTACATGGGGAATTCTAAGAAGCTGGGTTCTGAGGTTAGTGAAATACAATGCTTCTTGAGGCAACAGCAGCAGCAACGCTACACTTAGCAGCAAGAAGCAAGGGTGGAAAAGCAAGCAACCCTGCTTTGTCCTTAGAGCTCTTTATATTGATGCTTTCACCAGAAGGTTCTGCCCTTTCTGAGAGGAAATATTCCTGCAGATTTATACAGAAGTACATCACTTAGTAGATTCCACATGTGATTGGATTGATAATAAGGATCAGCCATTACAACCCTCAAAAAGCACTGTAGGACCTTTTTTCTCTTGTATCCAGTTCTTTTCTCTCTGTCTTTCTTGGACCTGAGCTGAGCAGTTTTGTTCCCCACCTGCTCTCTACCATTATCACTCTGCATCTCACCAGCAACATGTCTCTGTGACCCTAGGCTGCACCCCCTGAAGGACGAGCTAAAACAAACCTTTCCTCATTATAGGTTAATTTTCTAAATACTTTGTTCTATGATAGAAAGCTGATGAGTACAATGTCTTTTTCAATTTCTTAACAATGAGCTCTAGCTGATCTGCCAATATTCGAAAACTGGTACTACAATTGGAAGCCACTGGTTCCATCTCTTTCCTAGTTTCTTCATTCCCTGGCTCCTTCTCTTGGCTGGACCATTCAGATTGACATTTTAGTTAATTAGACTGTATTATCAACTTTCAATTTATTCCTTCTGGATCTGACTCACTTCTGTGCCAGATTCAGGTTCCCAGAATTTCTGTGGCTTCCAATAACAATGGTCACAACAGTAATATCTTACCTGATTCATAGAGAAATTACAACACATTGAGATGGAAATAAGATGATTCTATTTTTCCCATAACTCCCTCCAACTCTGTTACACATATTTTAACAAACATTTTATTGAAATGCACACCCATACAGAAGCTTGTCACAAACTACAAAGGTATAGACTCTATAAATTAACACGAGGTGAAAAGCATTTGTAGACAGACCATTACCAGAAAAAACAGGAGCACTTCTGAGCCCTAGCCTCCTCCAAAGCTAACCAATATTCTGGTGTCTGCTGTCAGAAACTAGAACAAAGTCATGTGCCTTGCATTCACTTGCTTGTGGACACTTACAAAACCTCATTTCATACCATCTTCATCTTATGTACATAAAGCACTTGTTTTTGTGGCTTCTCTGTTCTTTATTTTAGTAATGATACAAGTCTACACCTATTCATTTTCCTATTCGTGGATATTTGGATTCCAAGCTTGAATCTTTAAATAATGCTATTATAAAATGCTTCCACATAGGGCCTGGAGTCATAGCTCAGTGGATAAGAGCACCTGATGCTCTTGCAGAGGTCCCAGCATCCACATGGTGTGGCTCACTGTCATCTGCAGCTCTAGTTCCACCGGATCTGAGCCCCTCTTATGTACACTATGACCACTTCACATACAGTACACATGATGCAAGCAAAACACTCAAAATAAAAAAAATTAAAACACCTTCATATGTCATTTGGTACTCATATGTATCCTTGTATAATACATATCTAGAAGTGGAACTATAGGATCAAAAGTTTTACAGACGCTGTCTTATTGGCTAGTGCTGCACAGTCCTCCCAATTGGCCATCCCACCATCAGTACATGTGAATACTAATATCTCTGATGCTAACTTTAGCATTAGCAGTCTTTTTAATTAAGTTACTCTTGTGGCAGTATATGGTTATCTCATGTATTTAATTATCTTATTTAATTTGTATCTTCCTGATGAATAAGGAGGCTAAGTCTCTTTATGTTATCTAGAGTCACTAGATATCTTAAATTTTTAAAAGACTGTTCAAGTCTTCTGCACAACATATAAGCACAGAACAAATAAACAAATAAATAGATTCTGTCTACTCATACCCACTCCCAGCAATGGCTAATACCTAAATGCTCTTATCACCCAGTCACCTAGCCTAGATCAGAGAAATGGGAGAAAACAAAAGTTTTCAGAGAACCCTGGCATGGACTACATTCATCTGCTGAAATAGCATGATCCTGGAATGGACCCCTGATGTAAACAATAGAGGTCACAGCTCAGTTCTGGGGATGAGAAGTCCAAATCTCAGAGCACCAGTTACTTCAATTCCTGGTAATGATATCTGTATTGTTTTCTTGCTAGATGATGCTCACTTTCCCATGGTGCCCTCCATAATAGAGAAAGAGACTTCACTATTTGATGACTCTTCTTCTAAGGATGCTAATCTCATTGTATCAAGGTCCCATCCTTATGACCTCAGTAAACCTTTGTTGCCTCCTTAAGGGTTCTGTCTCCAAAAACAGTGATACACTCCTCATTTAGCACATGTTCCCTGGGAGTGGAACTGTGTTTTTCAGAATCTGGCAACATAAAGTGTATTGCTTGGTTCTTTCTCATAAAATTCTCTTGTTCTTCTTAGTCTTTCGAAAGAACATAAAAATTTAAAGTTTATTTTATAATTTTCACACAAAAGAGAGTAGTGCTGTTAGAGACTATATTGAATATCCAGATTAAATTTAAAAAGAATTGAGATTTTAACAATATTAAACATTCTAATTCATAAAAAATTTCTATTTGCTTTGGTTATTTTTTATGAGAAAATAAAGCCCTATATGTGGTAGATTTGGTACTTTATATTTAACCCACTAATAATATTATAAATGTTACTATTCAAGTTTTTATTTTATATTTGTTTTACCAGATTTTTTCATATTGACTTTGAGTTTATCAAACTCCTAAATTACTGATTAATTCTTATAGTCCCATTCTTGTTTTATATGAGTGTGTTTGTATAAAACTTGTGTTTGTATATTTTTGATTAGCATTTTTTGGTACATAAACTATTGATAGCTAGTGTAGGTTATGAATGTATTAATTTTTATGTCACTGTGAAATACTCTATCTCTAAAAAGGAATAAAAAATTCAGTATTTTCATAATGTGAAATTCAGTGGTTTAGTGTTTTATTTCTTTGAACACTTTATTTAAAATATGTATCTTAAAGCAGCTTTTGCCTTTCATCTTATTTCAGTACCTTCATGTTTTAAGGGGCTATTTGATCAATTTTCATTAATGTAATTACTGCAGTCTATGGGCTATAGTTAGACTCTTGCCATTTTGGTTTTTTCCATTCACTTTTTATTTCCTTTCATCTCATGTCTTTCCTTAATTTAGATTTTTTTAAAAAAATATGTGCCACCTGTGTCTCTATTTGTTTATACACTGTGTATTATTTTACTATTATTTTAGTGGTTATGAAGGCAGCCCTGAATGTCTTGCTTTGTGTAATAAATCTTCATTTTTAAATTAACATGATTTTACTTTTGCTATTGTTCTTTTCTTCTCGAATTCTGGGTAAAGAATAGTTCTTGGTATTTCCCTTGTCATTGTCACGATGGTAATAAACTCTCAATTTTGTATTGCTTGAAGTTGTTCTTATTTTCTTTCACTTTGGCGCTGAGTGGAATTTCAAGCTGACAATTGATCACAGGACTCGCACTCCTGCCTTCTGTTTTCTGGAACCTCATTTCTATCGAAACACACTCTTCTCTTAACTGCTCATTTGAATACCTCTGTCCTTTGCTCTGGCTGCCTTACAATCTTTCTGTTGGTCTTTAGTTTTTTCTTGGCTTCTGGAGCTGCACGTTTTCTCTCTATGTACATATGTAGGGAGTGCTGAGCATCTGGAAGAGCCTGCGTATCATCAACTTGATGGGATCTCCCAGTTACTGTGTCCAGTGCTCATCTTGCCTTGCTCTCCGTGTCTCCACTGTGATTTCCCTTAGATTTCTTAGGATTCTTTTTTCCACTCCAGAGCTGCATTTTTGTCTACATTATTTTTTCTCATACTTGATGATTATTTTCATCAGATAAGCATTCTAGTTTTTTAGGGTCTCTCTCTCTCTCTCTCTCTGCTTCTATCTAACCTGTAGTTAAACAGAAGATATGAATTCTAAAAATACATTTACTATGTGTGTTGGCCAATTCCCAAATTTTAATTTGTTACCGTTTTCAATTTCTAGTTCTGTAATAAAACTTCCAAGTTTGTTTAATTATTTTAAAACATTAATACTTTTTAAATGTTCATTTAAAAAGACACTCCTGTAGGAATAGGAATCTTTTCACCATTGGATTTTCACTTGTTTTATTTATTTATATTTTAGATGTATTTACTTTATGTGTATTTTTTTTGCCTGCAAGTACATATGTACAATGTAAATACTTGATGCCCAAGGAGGACAGGAGAGAGTATCAGATTCTCTGAAACTGGAGTCACAGATGGTTGTGAGCTATTGCATGGGTATTAGGTATCAAACCCTGGGGCTTCTGCAAGAGCAACAAGTGCTCTTAAATGCTGAGCTATCTCCCTAGACTGTTGCGTTTTGTAATGAGATCACATCCCCTTGTATGTTTAAAATATATCTTTTAATATTAGTGATGACAAATGAATAGTCTTTTCAAGGAGTCTTTAGAAAATACTGTTTTCCTTGGGGGTGGGGTAGGGTGGGGATGCTTCTAAGGGTAGGAAGGAGAGAGATAGGTCACGTCAACTCTCGTTTACAAAGAATTTGGGGAAGAGCAGTCTATTTCCAGTTTTAACTTTAGGACTTCCTGTTGGAATCCTGGGTATTTACCAATGTATCTTCTCCTTGGTCAATGCTAGCAGGCTCCCTTCCAAATCACTGTGACTGGTTATCCACCACTTTCTACTCATCTTTTCAGGGTTTCAGTCTTTATTTTAGAATCAGCAAATATCTTAGAAGAGAAATATAATACTCAAACTCACATCAACTTTTCCATTTCCTGTGGATTTTGTTTTTAAAGTTCTATAGCCTTTCTTCTTGTTCTTTTGGTGGTGAAGGTTCATCACAACAAGGTACTTACTCTGTCTTTGCAAAAGTGGGATGGTCAGTTGGATCACAAGAAAGCATCTCTCTCCTTTATAAAGGTCTCCTAACAACACATTGGCACTAATTCTTTGCTGTTTTATTCATTTGCATTTACAAACATTGTATTGTTGTATTCAAAGTTTTCCTTTGCTAAAAAGAAGCCTAAATTACCAGTAAGGTAGAACTAGGAGAGACACTGTACTCTGATTTCCTTCTTCAAGTGTCTGGTTTTAGGCTAGAGGAGAAACAATAGTGGCAAATATGTTGCTATATGAAGTCTTAGTGAGGTGGCAGATATTTTTCTGTTGATAGTTTCTAATTTTTGACACTACTGGCTTCTGGATTTCCAGTGCATCATACATACAAATACTGATTACCTTGAATAAATGTGTTGGTTATCCACTGAGTCCTGTAGCTTCCAGATTCCAAAACACAGCTTTACAATGCTTCCCAAACCCTAAGTACAGGTGATAGGTTACTTAAATTCTTTAAGCAAAATAATTTATTTAGCTACATTTAGACTGTAGCTCTTTGGAATAAGAGTTCCCAAAACAGCTAAGGTCATCTACTTTTCTGGGTTGCCTTTCTACAGGCAACTTTATCAAAGGACAAACAGTAAAATAAAGAGGAGTGTCACCACATGGGCAGGGCAAGGCCCATTTTAGTCAACTTATTCTCTCTCTATATATCTCTCTCTCACTCGCTCGCTTGCTCTTGTTCTCTCTCTTTCTCATCTTGCACACATTTTTCTTAATTCCAAGAACATCAGATACTTTTTTGCTCTAGTAGCTGACAAAATGCTCAGGAACATTGGTACAAAGACCCAAGGCGGAGATGTCAGAATCATATATCAATTGGGTGGTTCTATTTAGATCTTTTCCTTTGTATTTTTGCCTTGAGTAAAGGAGTAAAGGTGTGAGTGTTGGGAAGAACCTGTCTGCACAAGTCATTTTCTCTCAAGAACAGTTTCTCTAGTTTGTAGTCCTCCTCTGTCACCAGGTGGTTGTGGACTCTGGAAGTTAGAGCTACTAAAATGCCTGAACTGTGCCCTTAGTGGGTGGGTGCTGATGCTGTTTTAGGTGTCTTTGTGAATTTGGAATATATAATACTACCATCATTTCCCCTTAATTTTAAACTTAAGTCACAATCCTTGAAGAATAAGATAAAATCTACTAGATACTTTGTAAATACTATCATCATCCATAGTAGAAAGAATAACACACAGGAAAATAGAACTCAAAATATACTAAAAATCCTTAAAGCACTTAGGAAATGCATTCTCTATGTTATTATCTCATTGTGCCTGGGAGGATGCTATTGTTCTGCCTCAGTCATGGGTAAAGAAACAGGAGGCTGAAGTAGTCAAGCTGCCATCTCAGTGTCACTCAATGATGCAGATTGAACTTGTCCTGCGATCTTCATATACAGCCAATTGCCAGAGTACGAAACAAGTAACAGTCTCCACACAGAGCAAGACTACATAGCTGACTAACATGAAACACATTCACATGAGACACAGGTGCAAAAGAGCAAAATGCCTAGACACTCAGAATAGTTTCTTTCTTGTAGCCCTGAGTTCACAGAGCATATAAGCAAGGCTGCAAAAAAGTTTTCCAAACATTTTAAACTCAAAGAATAGTCACAAATTGCCCAAAGGAAATCTTCCATCCAGAGGTTTCATCTTTTCACCCAACTGCAGAATTAATTTGCATTTCAAAGTGGCAAGGACTCAAATATCCTGCTGATCTGGGCCAACAGTAGGAGAAAATTCTCTGCCTCCCTCTGAGAAGCCTCTTGTGACCTCCGGCCTCCCCTCTCCCAACAGAGACAGAGGAAGCTGTTCTAAAACAGCTACCTGTTGTTGGAAGGCTGGGAAAAAGATGGAGGGGAGGTGTGGGAAGTAGCACCTTATGTGGGGAGGTGTGGGAGGTAGGGTTGCTTTACTTTTCACATTTTTCAGAGAGTGTCTCTGGTTACAGAACTATTATTATTATTGTTATTGTTATTATTATTATTATTATTATTATTATTGCTTTAAACAGATTAGTCACATTCCTGAACTTACTGTGCTCTTCACTTTTGAGTCAGTCACACCTGCCTGAGACCATCAGATAGGATCTCAAGGGGTACCTCTCAGAAAGGGCACAAATCTCACAGAGGTCACATTTACCCAGAGGGACAAAGAATGCTAAAGCTCTTTATTTCTTGTGTGAAAGCAAATGTAAAATCTTACATTATAATGCAGAGATTCTTTGATACACACATTCTACTCTCTCTCTTTCTTTTAGATAAAGAAGTGTAGGAGAGGAACCTCACAACACATGCTGTAAAAACAAAAAACTTTTACCACCCAGGTAAGATAGTGGTTTAATCCTCAATGGTGCATTAATGATCTGATGTATGTAAAGGGATATATATTGTATACATATTTAAAGGAGTAGCTGAGAAGATGGACCAGTTGGTAAAGTGCCTGTATTGCAAGAATGCACTATATTAATCCACAATGATTGAAATCAGAAGAGTAGTTACCTTTTGAAGGCTGATGTCGACCCAGAGGAAAGGAAGAAGTGTTCCTTTGGCTGTTTGTTGCTGAGTTGTAAATGTAATGTTCTGTCCTGTCTCTTTAAGAGACAACACGCCCACTCCCTTCCAGCTTCCAGCCTCAGACTCTCGCCTGTGCTTTCTCTCTGTCCCGCTCTCTCAGAGAGGCAGCTGTCCCTTTTTCTTCTCTCCCTCAGTTTCTCTTCTCTCTCTCTCTCTCTCTCTCTCTCTCTCTCTCTCTCTCTCTCTCTCTCTCTCTCTCTGCTCTCTCTGTCTCTCTCTCTCTCTCTCTCTTTTCTCACCCATCTCCTCTTCTCCCTTTCCCCTAATAAATGTTTAACTTTACATGGTGTGCCTGTCTGTTTCTTGCCCACCCGCCACACCCGCCACATGTCGCCCTGCCTGGGGCTCGGAGCCGTCTCTGCCTGGGACTGGCTGCTCTCAGGGCCCCCCTCCCGCCTCCTGCCGCCTGCCACCACATGGCTGGTCTCAGGGGACCTGCAGCAAGCTGCCGGGATCCCACAAAAGAAAAAGAACAACAGTAAAGGCTCTAATGCGGGAGGGGGTAAGAAGGCACAACATCAAGACATAGACACTGAAAATCAGGTAGAAGACAAATGGCAGACTCATTTATTTAGCAAATGGGATAGTCTTATATATCCTTCTCCCAGCAGCCAGGCTGTGTCCTGATCTGGTGACATTATATGGTCACCCCTCATTGGCTAGGCACAATCAAGAACTCTGACAGCACCTGTTACTAAATGCTTAGTCATACTCCAGGTTGGTTTATCTCTCAGTCTCATAGGTATTATCTTCCTACAGGTGTTGATCATGTTCTATATTTTTAACATTGTACAGCTGCACTGGAGGGTTCAGAATATATGAGCTACTTTTCTCTTCACAATGACAAAACACTTTGTAAAAACTAACTGGGGGTGGAAGGACTATTGTAGCTTTCAGTATAAGAGGAAAATGTCTATGAAGGTAGAAAGGTCATTGTGGATGGAGTTGAAGCAGCTGCTTACATTGCATCCACCATCAGGAAACAGGAGATGAATATTAGTGTTTAGGTTATTTTCGTTTTTTCATTAATAGGACCCCTTCCCACGAAGTTATGATGCCCACAGTTAAATCAGATATTCCCACCCACCCTAGTCAACCTACTCTAGATAATCCCTCACAGGCATGCCCAGAGGCTAGCCTATTGTAGATAATCCATCACAGGTATGCCTGGAGGCATATTGTCTAAGGGGGTTCTACATCCTGCCAAGATGACAATCAATATTAATCATCACATATAGATAAATACTAGAGTCGTCACTGTAAATTAGTCTTCAATTTAAAGAAGAGCATTCCCAGCCTGGCCTTTCCTACCCATTTCTCTATAATATGTTATATTCCTGGTCAAACCACAAGCACATTTTAACATTACAGATAATATCTCTGGATTTATTTGCAATATTAAAGTTTTCACATCTATTATTTGATTCCACCCATTGATTCTGTTTATGGCATCTTTTTTACACAGAGTTTCTTATATACAAGTTTGTCTTATTGCATCTCAGTTTTAAGCTATGGGTAGCAAGGTCACTGGATGGTACCTGTAATTCTCTAGGCATTTTTATAAGACTTTTATTCATTCATTCTTTATATGATTAAATATTTCATCTATGTATTCTGTGAGCCACAAACATTATACAGTAAAATTTCAGCTGACTGTAAATGGACACTGTACTTTTATTTCCCGGCTGTCCAAACTTGATCACACAAAAACTATATTAATTACGACACTGTTGGGACAAGGGCTCAGGTATATTTCTAGCTAGCTCTTACATCCTCAATTAACCCATTTCTATTAATCCATGTATAGCCGTAAGGCTGTGGCTTACTAGTAATTTTCTGGTATCTTTCTCCTTCAGCAGCTACTTGGCACCTCTCCTTGACTCTGCCTATGCTCTCTAACTTTGTTTGGATTTCCAACCTGGCTTTACTCTGCTAACCTATTGACTAAAACAGCTTTATTCATCCACCAATGAAAGCAACACATATTCACAAGTGTATTCCACATCAGCTGGAAGATCTATAGACAGAACCACAAGAGTATGATGTGGTGGGGTACCTAAATTGCAGAGCTTTGGGAACACCTTTCTTTTGGATACTCACTGTCAATTCTGTAGAAATCTTGTGAAGCTTTGGCTCTTCTCCCTTCCATAATGGGATTCATCCCTAAATATCCCAGCAGTGTATAAATCATTTGTTGAAATAACTTCTTCCTGTAGAGGCAACTGAATGACCTTTGTCCACATTGTGGGGCCCTGGTGTAAAAGCATTCACTCAGTCAAACTTTTGTTCTCATAAACAAATGAAGATGGATGCTTAAAAGAAATACCACACTAGCTCAGAATTGAGAATAATAGATGGCTATTTATTTAGGGGTAGACTCACAAATCAAAATCCTCTGCTGGAACAGAGAACAGCAACTGAATCCCGCAGCCAGAAAAGAGGCCAGACACATGCTTTATATTGGCATAAATAATATAAGAGGCCATGCCCTAGCGGGCAGTTAACTTAAAGGCTATTGGCTATATGATTTCCTACAGCACTTCCCCCTTTTGTTTAAATAAGAGAGTTCTAAGCCTAATACAAAATTATATACAATAAAAACAAATTTATTCAATAATTATCCTGTCCTAATGAGTTTAAGTCTTGTATAGTAAATAACTTGGCCAAGTCATGAGAGGAAAGTAACTACAACTATCTACTCTTCAACCACATCAAAGATCCAAGAAGGAAAATAATATTACTTGAGTAAGCAGGAAGTGCAATTAAGCAACTTCCAAAATATGCAAAACATAACAGAGATGACTGGCTACCTGGGCAATCACCCAAAATCTCATTTGCAACGTTGAAGCAACCAACTTTGGCTAAGACCTAGAGTAACTAACAGATCATTTTCAGAGACAGGAAATTTTTCAAAACTGTCTTACCCTGTCTTGGCGAGATTTGACAGTCCTGCTTATCCATTTCTGGATACCATGTACCTTGCCAGTGGTTGAGGCATGGGCAGCTCCTTGCTTAAAGGCCAATTTTGCCAAGAAGAAAACAAGCTCCAAGTGGAGTGTCTTTGATGCTCAACATTCTCTCAGGAATAGATCAGTGCTGCCAAGAGTAATTGTGTCTCACTTCAACAGAACCCTAAGTTATTTAAATGCCATATTCTACAGCTCTTTGAGGTGGTTGATGATTACCTATCTATGCAGAATACAATCTCTATGTATGTAAAGAACCTGATTAGTCTAATTATAAGTATGACAAACATAGATGATTATTGATCTATATTTCTTAATACCTATATAACTTAAAAACTAAGACTTCATATTAGAATATTATACAATAAACAACTGTGCAACAAATGAGGACAATGACCTCAAAATATAAACAATGTATAAATACCTTGATCAGAGGTAGAAATGTACATTGCAGTATGATAAATATATGCTAAAATTGTATCAATTTACAAAAATGTTTTAAGCAGAGGTAGAAGCAATGCATACAATATGACAAAATAACTTTGCCTAGTTATACAAATATGGTGGACAAAAATAGGAACATATTCAATATAATTTAAGTTTGTATCAATATACAAAAATCTATACCAATGTAATTTGCCTATAAATAATAGCTCACAAATATTCACTCTATTACTCACTAGTATTATTAGTGTGAGTAAGCTCACACTAATCTATTATCCCATCCATTTTTCCATTTTTTTCAATGAGATCCTTGAGCCTACTTAAGCTAGTCCTCCACAATTATTGTTATCAACAGAACTTTCACAAAGAAAGTAGCCTTGCAAATATGTGGTCACATAAAAATCTCAGTAGGGACAAGCAATGAGTAGGGGTGACAGTATTTGTGCTCTCACTGGTAAACAGGTCTGAGTGTCCCTGAATTCTCTAGCAGCAGACTCAAGAATGTGTAATCTACTAGCCTTTGCTCTACCTGGCAAGTTATTAATATTTTGTAATTAACCTGCACCTTGGTTTCAATTAACACAAGATCATATCTGAGTATATTAACTCTTTATGCCTTTACACTTAGAGATACAGGGAAAAAAGCTTGGGTCACTAAAACAGCCCTATGAAAAGAAATTCCTTCTCACTTGGGTGCCAGCAGGTACCCTTTAATTCAACTAGCAAAACACAGATGAAAATCAAGCACTTTTGCCTTCCTCCAAAGGCTGCATTGGTTACTATGGTTACCACAATGCTGTGTTCCCAGCTACCAAGAAAGGCAACTGAAGTGCTCAGTAAGTGCAGTAGCACTGTTGTGTTTTTCTCTAAAATTATTAATAACAAAATCTAGCTTAACTAGTCACACTTAAGAAATGTAGTTAGTGCATGAAAACCTCTTCTTAGAATTTTGTATTGATTTTTAAAGTCCCATTCTTAGTCCTCACCCTCTGAGATATAAGGCATCCTCTTTGTCAGATTTTCCCCTTTTGTCATGATCATGTGAAAGGCATGCTTGCTACCATTGTTTTCGCCTATGGAATTGCTAACTATGTCTGCATGGATATGTAAATTGGAAACCTTGTGGGATTGAGAGGAACACTGAGGAGGAACATCAGAAAGAAACATCAAAAGGGGAACAACAAGAGAGCACTGGCAAAAGCATAGAAATAATAAATGGGACATGATGAAAAGACTTATGTGAGTTATTTACTGTCAGATATATTTAGCCAGTTTTCACCAGCTATAGAGGTTCTTTTGAATCCTGAGAGGTTTATGGGGCTAAAACCCTAATATAAACCTCAATATATATAAAATTAATTATTAAGACTTTTAAAAATTTACCTACTTGAGGTAAATAAAAAAAAATTTACGGGCTGGAGAGATGGCTCAGAGGTTAAGAGCACTGACTGCTCTTCTAGAGGTCCTGAGTTCAATTCCCAGCAACCACATTGTGGCTCACAGCCATCTATGATGAGATCTGGTGCCCTCTTCTGGCATGCAGGCATACATGGAAGGAATGTTGTATACATAATAAATAAAAAAATAAAAATCTTTAAAATAAAAAAAATTTACATGTCTCACCGTGGCATGTGAAAGTCAGAAGACAACTTCGGGGAGTGAGTTCTATATTCTATTCTGTGAGTTTTCAGGGATCAAATTCAGGCTATCAGGCTTGGCAACAAGTAGCTTTACCTGCTGAGCCATTACACCAATGCTATGAACTTATTTTTATGTATACTATGGACTGAATTGCACCCCACTACACAATTCATATGCTGAAGACCCAGCCTCTATCATAACTGGATCAGGATATCAGACCTACAAGAATGTAATTAAAGTAAAATGAGGTCATAAGGGTAGGATATGCATACTATAGCATCAGTGTTCTCACCAAGAAAGAAACTGGGAGTGAGGGAGGATGAGTATTCTCCAACTCCCAGTACCTTTGTAACATGAGGGCCTGGTTGGTTTCTGTCCTCCCACCAGGTCCCACAGTCATAAAATCATGCAGAGAGGTCTATATTAGATTATAAACTGATTGGCCCACTAGCTCAGACTTCTTATTAGTTCTTATAAGTTATATTAACCCATTATTCTTATCTATGTTAGCCATATGGCTCAGTACCTTTCTCAGCAGGGCAGGTCACATCCTGCTTCTTCCGTGGTCTGGGCAGGAGTCCCGAGAGAGCTTCCTGCTTCCCAGAATTCTCCTATTCTCCTTGCTCCGCCTCTACTTCCTGTCTGGTTGTCCCACCTATACATCCTGGCTAATGGCCAATCAGCGTTTATTTAAATCATGATTGACAGAATTCTCACACACCAAACCTTGATCTTGACCTTCTGAGTCTTTAGAACTATGAGAAAAATATTGTTTTTTTAAGTCACTCTATATATTATGCTATGACAGTTGAGTAGACTAAGAGAATATGCCACGAGGACCTATTTTTGTTTTCTTCCTGGTACATCAATCTCCTTTAAATAATATTTTCTACTCTACCACTTGAACTGCTCAACCACTTTGGTACCAATGTGTGAATTCTCTATTCTGTTTTATTAATAAGTGTGACATATTTATACAAATTTCAACATCATACAAAATAAAAAAATAACATCATACAAAATATAAAATTTTCAAGAATATTCAAAAGAAATAGAAGGAAACAGGATAAAATTAGTAGAGGGAAGAGAGGAGACAATAAAGAAATTAACAGAGCATCAAACTGTATGGTAAAACTTTTGAGGTCAAGTTACTATTACAGTGTTACCAATGAAGATTGCCTGGAAAGTATAAATACTCTTACAACTTAAGGGTATAGTATCTACAGAAAACAAATTATCCATCATTTGTTAGAATTGGTAATACATACTCCCTTTAATCACACCATTTCAATTAAGAGTGTTGTCTTCTATAGAAATAAAAGCAGACCTGCTTAGGAACCTGAGTACTAGTGTGTTTATTTCAATATTGTTCTGCCAAGAAGCTAAAAATAAACTAATATTAACCAACAGAGAGATGGCAGAGTCAACTATAAAACAGTCATGCTATGGAACATTAGGTTGCCCATTATTGAAAGTGAAGTAGAGCAATTTGAGGACTTTGAAAGATATCAGAAATACCACTTATAAGATCATTAGAATATGTGGAAGAATGTTTATTATAATCCCATTGCTATTTGTAAGCCAATCTCAGCACAATGTATGTCAGTAGTGAAATACACATTTTTAAACACCATAAAATAAAAGAATAATTTAAATTTAAAGAGTTTCAGAAAAATTCTAAGGAAGAACCAATGGCACCCCTAGCACAACCCTCACCTGCCAACCATCTACCACCATATCAGCAACCACAGGACCCAAAGCAACCTGCACCTGGAGGGAGAGGTGGATGAATGTCTAATATCCCAACTGGAGAGCCCTTCTCTCTAGGACCTAGCCATCCCTGCTAGCTATTCCCCTCTCCTACCCATGCAACCCCAGTGACCAGGCAGCAGCATACTCTCCCACCAACCACCTACCACAGCACCAATGACTATTGGAACCACCAGACCCAACTGCACTTGGAGGTACAGTGACCACCAGATCCACCAGACCCACTTGCACCTAGAAGGACAATGGCCACGAGAGCCATAGGCCCCAACTACACCCAGAAAGAAATGCTCCAACCGCATCTGGAGGAAGAATGACCACCAGAGTACAGACCAACTTATACTGATTGGTTGGAGGAAGAGATGAGTAGATGGCAGTATAAGAATACATTTAACAACATAAAGAGCAACATGGCAAGCTGGAAGTTAGTGGTTCTACAACAGCAAGACCTGAACATACCAATGCAGATGAAGCAGAAGAAAATGACCTTAAAAATAACTTTACAAAGATGATAAGGTCTTTTAAGAGGAAATGAAAACTTCCCTTAAAGAAATGGAGGAAAAGACAAACAAAAATTTGGAAGAAATCAATAAATCCTTTAAAGAAAGCCAAGAAAACAACAAAAATTAAATCAGTTAAAGAAAATGATAAATTCGTTTCTTAACACAAAGCATACAGGAAATCTGGGACTCCATGAAGAAACCAAACCTGAGAAAATTATGTATAGAAGTTGGAGAAGAATTACAGCTCAAAGGCATAGATAATATCCTCAACAAAATCATAGAAGAAAACTTTTCCAACCTAAAGAAGTATAAACCTATGAAAGCACAAGAAGCTTACAGAATAGATCAAAATAGACTAGACCAAAAAAGGTCCCTTCACCATATAATAATCAAAACATTAAACATACAGAATAAAGAAAGAATACTAAGAACTTCATAGAGACAAGGCCAAGTCACATGTAAAAGCAGATCTATCAGAATTACACCTGATTTCTCAATGGAAACTCTGAAAGGAAGAAGGTCCTGGACAGATGGTATATAGACACTAGGAGACCATGGATGCCAGACTATTATAACCTGGTGTAGGAGGTCTTTCTGTCTTTGTGTTGCTTTCATTGGTTAATAAAGAAACTGCTTTGGGCCTGTTGATAGGGCATTACTTAGGTATGCAGGGAAAACTAAATGGCATGCTGGAAGAAAGGAGGCAGAGCCACAGAGAGATGCCCTGAATCCACCAGAGACAGATGCTGGGAATTTTCCCCGTAAGCCACTGCCACATGGCGATACACAGATTAATAGGAATGGGTTAAACTAAGATGTAGGAGTTAGCCACTAAGAAGTTAGAGCTAATGGGCCAAGCGGTATTTTAATTAATACAGTTTCTCTGTGGTTATTTCAGGTGTAAGCTAGCCAGGCATCCTGGACAAACAAGCAGCCCCCCTCCTTGCAACAATAACCAGCAAAGTGCTAAATCACCATAGACAGAGAAAATAAAATATTCCATGATAGAATCAGATTTAAACAATACCTATCCACAAATTCAGCCTTATAGAAAATACTAGAAGGAAAACGTCAACCTAAGAATGTTAACTGCACCTACAAAAATACAGGCAACAGATAACCTCATCCCAGCAAATCACCCAAAAGGGAAACACACAAATACTCCCACCACCACCATTAATATTTCTTAATATCAATGGTCTCAATATGCCTATAAAAAGACACAGGCTATGAGAATGAACAAGAAAATGGGACCTACATACAAGAAACAAACCTCAAATTTGAAGACAAATTTTATCTCACAGCAAAGGGTTAGGAAAGGTTTTTCTAAGTAAATGGACCTAAGAAACAAGTTTGTATAGGTATCCTAATAACTAACAAAATAGACTTCCAATTAAAATTATTCAAAAGAAATGGAGAACAACATTTTATATTCATCAAAGGGAAAATCCATCAAGATTCAATTCTCAATTCTCAATCCATCAAGTCTCAATTCTAAACATCTCTGCTCCAAATACAAGGGCACCCAAATTTGTAAAACAAACATTACTGAAGCTTAAGTCATATATCAAACTCCACAGATTAATAGTGGAAGACTTAAATGCCCTACTGTCACCACTGGACAGGTCTGTCAGATGGAAACTTAATAGAGAAATAAGAGAAATAACAGATGTCATGACTCAAATGGACTTAACAGACATTTATAGAACATTTCACCCAAACATAAAAAATTATACCTTCTTCTCAACACCTCAAGGAACCTTTCCTAAAATAGACCAAATGCTCAATAACAAAGCAAACATCAACAGATAAAAATAAATTGGGGAGGGAAGCAAAGAAAAATATATAGCTCAATAAAAATAATAAAAAGGAACAAAAGACATAAACAATCAAAAAACAAATTGGAATAATGTCCTATATCTTATCAGATTAACATGGCTTAAAGTTAGAATTCAAAAGAATTGCAGAAAGCCTACAAGTTCATGGAAATTGAACAATGCTTAACAGACTCATCACTGGGTCAAGGAAGAAGTAAAAAAAGAAATTAAAGAATTCCTATAATTCAACAAAAATGAAAGCACAACATGCCCAAATTCATGGAACACTATGAAAGGAGTGCTAAGAAGAGGAAAGTTCCTAGCGCAAACTGCCTACATTAAAATCATGGAGAAATCTCACACTAGTGATTTAACAGCATAACTTGAAAGCTCTTAAACAAAAAAGAAGCAAACTCATCCAGGATGAGTAGATAACAGGAAATAATAAAATTGAGGGCTAAAATTAATAAAATAGAAACAAAGAGAATAATTCAAGGAATCAATGAAACAAAGAGTTGGTTCTTTGACAAAATCAACAAGATAGACAAATAGTTATCCAAACTAACCAAAAGGCAGAGAAAGAATATCCAAATTAGCAAAATCAGAAATGAAAAGGGGGGCATAACAACAGACACTGTGGAAATCCAGAGAATCATTAGGTCATACTTTGAAAACCCGTACTCCACAAAATTGGAAAATATAAAAGAAATAGACAATTTCTTGGATAGAAAATTCTGAAATTAAATCTTGACCAGATAAACAATTTAAATTGACATATAACCACCAGAGAAACAGAAAAAGTCATCAAAAGTCTCCCAACAAAGAAAAGCCCAGGAGCACATGGTTTCAGTGCAGAATTCTACCAGAGTTTCAAAGAAGTGCTAATACCAATATTCCTCAAGTTGATCCACACAATAGGTACAGAAGGAACAGTGCCAAACTCTTTTCACAAAGCTACACTTACCCTGATACCCAAACCACACAAAGACACAACTAAGAAAGAAAATTACAGACCAATGTCCCTCATGAATATCGATACAAAAATATTCAATAAAATACTGGCAAAACAAATCCAGGAAAATATTAAAAGAAATCATCCACCATGATCAAGTAGGCTACACCCCAGAGATAGAAGCAGGGAAGGTTCAACATATGAAAATAAGTCACCATATAAATTAACAGAAAGAAAAAAACTTATGATCATCTCATTAGATGCCAAAAAAGCTTTTGGCAAAATCCAACACTCCTTCATGATAAAGGTCTTGGAGAGATCAGGGATACAAGGAACATACCTAAACAAAATAAAGGCAATATACAACAAACCAACAGCCAACATAAAATTAAATGGAGAGAAACATAAAGTAATCCCACTAAAATCAGGAACAAGACAAGGCTGTCTATTCTCTCCATATCTATTGAATATAGTACTCAAGTTCTAACTAGAGCACTAAGACAACAAAATGTGATCAAGGGGATATAAATCAGAAGGGAAGAAACCAAACTATCACTATTTGCAGATGATATGAAAGCATACATAAGTGACCCCCAAAATTCTACAAGGGAACTCCTCCAGCTGAAAACTACCTTCAGTAATATGGCAGGAGGAGGTTAACTAAAAAAAAATAAAATAAAATCAGTAGCCTTCATATATGCAAATAATAAATGGACTGAGAAAGAAATCTGAGAAACAACATTCTTTACAATAACTACATATAACATTAACTTTCTTGGGATAACTCTAAACAAACAAGTGAAAGTTAAGTATTTGAAGAAATAAACTGAATAAATGAGAAAATGGAACGATCTCACATGTTCTTGTATTGGGAGGATTAACATAGTAAAAATGGTAATCTTAACAAAAATAATCTACAGAATCTATGCAATCCCCATCTAAATCCCAACAGAATTATTTACACTCTTTAAATGAACAATACTCCATATGGAAAAACAAAAAACCCAGGATAGTCAAAACAATCCTGTACAATAAAGGAGCATCCAGAGGCTTCTTGACTTCACACTCTACTATAATGCTGCAGTAATGAAAACAGCTTGGTATTGACATAAAAACTTACATGTGTGTCAATAGAATCAAATTAAAAACCCTGTTACTAATCCACAAACTTATGAACATCTGATTTTTGTATTGATTTTACTGAGTTCTACATTTTTCTCTGCTCCCCTCCCTGCCTCTCCCCTTCCCTTCAACCCTTTCTCATGGTCCCCATGCTCCCATTTACTCAGGAGAGCTTGTCCTTTTCTACTTCCCATGTAGATTAGATCCATGTGTGTCTCTCTTAGGGTCCTCATTGTTGTCTAGGTTCTCTGGGATTGTTATTTGTAGGCTTGTTTTCTTTGCTTTATGTTTACAAACTATTTATGAGTGAGAAAATATGATAATTGTCTTTCTGGGCCTGGGTTACCTCACTCTATATAAGAACATCTGATTTTTGACAAAGAAGTCAAAAGTGTACAATGGAAAAAAGAAAGCATCTTCAACAAATGGTGCTAGCAAAACTGGATGTTGATGTGTAGAAGAATGCAAATAGATACATATCTATCCCCTTGCACAAAATTCAAATCCAAATGGACCAAAGACCTCAATATAAATCCAGTTACACTGAACCTGATAGAAGAAAAAGTGGGAAGTAGCTTTGAACACATTGGCACAGGAGATCACTTCCTAAATAGAACAACAGTAGCACAGACTCTGAATGCAACAATTAAGAAATAGGGCCTCCCAAAGCTAAGAAGCTTCTGTGAGGCAAAGGATACAGTCAATAAAACAAAATAGCAGCCTACAGAATGGGAAAAGATATTCACCAACTTCACATCTGACAGAGGACTGATCTCTAAAATATACACAAAACTCAAGAAATTAAACATCAAAATACCACATAATCCAAATAAAATGGGGCACAGATCTAAACAGAGAATTCTCAATGGAAGAAACTCAAATGACTGAAAGACATTGGAGGAATTGTTCAACATCCTTAGCAAATCAAAACGACTCTGAGATACCATATTGTACTTATCAGAATGGCTAAGATCAAAAACACAAACATGGTATATATTCACTCATAAGTGGATATTAGATGTAAAGCAAAGGACAACCAAGTTACAACCCACAGTTACACAGAAGCTAGATAAAAGGTGAACCTAAAGAGGGACACACATGGAGTGCCTCTATAGTGAAATTCTATTTATGTTTTAATAAATAAATCTTGCCTGAATATCAGAAGGGCAAAGCTAAGCAGCTAGAGTTCAGGCAGTATTGGCACACACCTGTAATCCCAGAATTTGAGAGACAGGCAGGTGGATCTCTGTGAGTTCAAGGCCACCCTGGGCTACACAAGATCAATGCAGAAGTAAATCCAGGTGGTAGTAGCTCACTCCTTTAATTCCAGTACTAGGGAGTCATATACCTTTAATCCCAGCACTAGAGGGAATATAAAATATAAAATATAAGCTCAAGTTGCTTAGTCTGCTTAGTCTGTTTAGTTTAGTCGGCTTAGTCTGCAGCCACCCAGCCTTGGTAGAGGTGGGACTTCTTTAGTGGCTTGGCTTTTTTCCTTTTCTGTTTTTTTGGGTTGAACCCGAAATCTGACTCTGGGTTTTTTATTATTTGTGCTTCAGTGCCCAGGAAGAAAAATAGTTAAGATCTCCAGGGTAAATGGGGAGACAGGAGTAGAAGGGAGGGATGGAGGATAGGAACATAAGGCATCAAAAAGACTGAGTTGGGAGAGGGATGGAAGGGGGAGCAATGAAAGTGGATTCTTGATAGAGGGAGCATTATGGGGTTAGGGAGAAATCTGGCTGGTGTTAGAGAAATTCTCAGGAATCCACAAGGATGACCCCAACTAAGAGTCCTAGCAATAATGGAGAGGGTGTCTGAAAAGGCCTTCCCCTTTAATCCGATTAGTGACTCCCTACTTGTCACCATTGTACCTACATCTAGTAATTCATGGAAGCAGATGCAGTGACCACAGCAAAGCACTGGGCTGAGCTCTTAAAGGTCCACTAAAGTGATAGAGGGTGGATCATATACACTAGAGGGGTAGAACAGGATGGGGAAAACCACAGAGAGAGCTGACCCATGCCAGTTGGAACTCACAGACTATAGACTGGCAGCTGGGAAACCTGCATGTAACCAAACTAGACCCTCTGAATTTCAGTTACCAATTATGTGGTTTTATCTGTTGGAGGGGCCCTGGCAGTGGCACCAGGACCTATCCCAGGTGCATGAACTGGCTTTATAGAGCCCAATCCCCATGGTGGTGATACCTTGCTCAGGCTTGATATGGGGAAAGGACTTGGTCCTTCCTCAAGTTGGTATGTTAGACTTTGTTAACTCCCCAAGGAAGGCCTTACACCCTTTTAGGAGTAGATTGGGGATAGGAAGGGAAATAATGGGGGGGCAGAAAAGGAGAGAAGGGGAACTGTGGTTGGTATGTAAAATGAAAAGCAAATTTTTTTAATTAAATAAAAGAAAAATATATACCAAAGGAAGATTGAAGCAACAGAGAAAACATCAGAGACATGAAAATATGACTAATATCATCAAAGGCTAATAAATTTAATAAACTGATGGAAGAATTGAGCAAGGAAAAGGAAGAGAGGCTGCATGCTCAGAAACACAGAAATGCAGAAGAGAAAAGGTGTCTTCTATTCTAGGAATCTAAGTATTGAGGATTAAACTTTGCTCCAGTGACAATCTACACAGTGGTAGAATCTTACACTTCTGTATATATAATTTCATGTGTCTACATAAGCAATGTATCACAATGGTTCAACAGTCAGAGCATCTAGACCAAAGCAGACATCTGCAATATATGCCAGTAAGAGACAAAATGAACTTTTCTAACATTATTCCATTATTATATATTACTTTGTGCTGGACCTTGTCCTAAAACTTTAGTCCTATGCTCATTAAATGTCTACACCAACTCATTATGAATTATGATTATTGTCATCATTTTGCCTACAGTTTTCAGATGAGAAAATTTCAATACAGAGAACTTAAATAATATTCTCAGTATCATATTTCTTGTGAGATATAAAACTGAATTTCCTCAAGTGCTTTGTGCCTTGATTTCCTGTGTACAGAAGGTAATGAGAGACCTTTAACAAGCACTGCAGTTCTCAAACTGTGGGTCAGGACCCCTTTGGGGGTTAAACAACCCTTTCATAGGAGTCATGTTTCAGAGATCCTGCATATCAGATATTTACATTTTGATTGATGAGAGTAGCAAAGGTAGTAACAAAAATAATTTTATGGTTGGGAGTCACCAAAACATGAGGATATATTATAGTATTGCAGCATTAGGAAAGTTGAGAACCACTGATCCAGAAAAAGAACTTTAAAGCAGAGACAAGTGAGTGTGAGTTCATGCCAAGGGGTATGAAGAATGGTCAACTACAACTCAGAGAGTGGCAGCTGACTCCAGAGTTTAAAAGGCCATGGTTTGAGTCAGCTTCTGTAATTATCAGAGGTCTTTAGAAAATGATACTATAATTGTCAGCTTTAGCAAATCAAAATACAGGAAGTTGAGCTGAATATGAACATCCTGTAAACAATGGATATTTTTATTCTAAGTAAGCCTTCTATGTAATCTAGAATATAATTATTTTTTAAAATACTGTTTATTTGAAATTCGAGTTAGCTGGGCAGTATACATTTTATCTAGCAACTCTTTCTACATTTTTATTATCTGAGAAGGTGAACTAAAGTAACTGTAGGTGGAGGTTGTCTGTTTATTCCTGGCTGCCCAGATCTGAAATAATCACACAGAAACTATATAAATCACAACACGGCTTAACCAATTAGCTCATGCATAATTTTAGCTAGCTCTTACATCTTAAATTAACCCATTCCTATTATTTTGTATTTTTACCACAAGGCTCATGGTTTACTGGTAAGGTCCCAGGGTTTCTGTCTCCTTTGGCGGCTACATGGCTTCTCTCTGACTCTGTCTTCTTTCTCCCAGCATTCAGTTTAGCTTTCCCACCTAGCTCTATTCTGCCCTGCCACAGGCCAAAGCCATTTCTTTATTAACTAATGATAATAAAACATATTCACAGCATACAGAGAAGAATCCCACATCAAGTAACCACATAGTAGTGAGCCTTCTTGTTGGCCCCAGGTACTCTGCACTTCTCCCTTAGTAATGGAACCTCTGTGATCCATCATGAGCAAAGCTATCCAGCTAGTGGCTGCATTTCCTTATCTCCCTTGAAGGTAGGAAAAGTCGTGATAATGTCATGAAGCTGCAAGCAAAGAAGAATGAGATTCAAGACCTTATCTTGAAAATACAAGGAAATCTCTCTCCTTTGTTTTTTTCCTCCATCCTAATTCTTGAAGGGTCAGTGTGATAGCTGGAATTTAAACTACCATCATAGACCATAAGGATTAGGACACATTCTTATTGGGTTGGCAGACATAAGGGCTGGAAGATTAAACAGCTAGAGTCATTAGTGGTGGTCCTCACCTTGACTGTAGACTAGAATGCCCTTCGAACACTGTGAATCATTAAATGAGACTTTGTTTATGTGGTTGTATATTTAAACCTCCCTCTGATTGCACTATACAGCCAAAGCATAGAACAATTGACTTTTGTTTCATCTGCTGGGGGGTCAAAGTTGGTGTCTTCCTCAACTGTTTTCCTCCTTATTTTTTAAGATAGATCCTCCCACTAAACCTGGAGCTAAGCTAGACTGACTAGCCAATGAGCACCAGTGATCCTCTTCCCTCTGACTCCCACCTTCAGGGCTAGGGTTAACAGATCTGTGCTCTGGCTTTCCTTTGAGTGATGGGGATGCAAATTGAGGTCCTCATGTTTGTTTATCAAGCACTTTATTCACTGATAAATTAGCCCAGCCCAAGAACAATTATTTTAAGTTCTCATCAGTGCTTCCCAAACACACTCAGTGAATTGAAAAATTTAATATTTAGTCCTTCAAGGTATTAGAAAGGGATTCCAGTCTACAGCCAAGGGGAGGATCTATCTTAAAAAATAGATACTACCACTTATGGCTGAATGGAATTTAGTTGTTTCCCAAGCATTTGAAGTAACTTGTGATTATTTTAGTTCATTTGAGAAATACTACTATGTCTAGGTCATAAGCATGGAATTACATGGGAAACTATTTTTTAAAAAAATATTTCTTTCCCACTTTTATTGAACTATATTTTACATATCATTAAATTTGCTTATTTGCAATAATATGACTCAAGAGTATTTATTAACTTAGTGATTGGTACCATAAATCAGATTTAGAACAGTTAGAATCTTCCCTAATAAGATCTTTTACACGTATTCACAACTATGATCTATGACTTCCCTACAACCCCCATCCCAGGCAGCCATAAATTGGCTTTTTGTCTCTGTGAGTTTGTTTGTTCCAAATATTGTGTATGTATTTACACACTATGTGGTCTCTTGGGTCTGGCTTCTTCACTTAGTGATGACTTGGAGAAGGTTTACCTTTGACACACCACTTTCCAGGAACTCATTTCTCTTTTCTGAGCAGTATGTGAAAGGTTTATGAAAACCCAGGTCTCATCTTGCACTTTACCCCTGAGATTCTTTTTCAGCTGAATTGAAGTCTACCAAGTGCTCAGGTGATATTGCCTACAGCTGGCCTTCATATCACACAGTGGGTTCAACACAAAAGATAAAGGGCAAAGCCATAATTACATGCATTCAAAATTGGTACAGAGGCTAATTTTCTGATTTGTGGCCCAATACTCTAGGAGTTCAAATCCCAGCTCTGACATTTACTAGCTATGGGACTGTGTGAAATCACATATTCTCTCTGCTTCAAATTTTTTCATCTGTAACATGGAAGCATAACAATATGACAACTTCTAAAAACATTAATTATGATTACCACATGACTGAGCTTTTCCACAAAAACTTGAACAGTCACTTATACACCCACACTCAGAATTATTTGCAAAGAGTGGGAGAGAATAGAATAGTATTTAACCTTGAAAGGGAGGGAAATTCAACACATATTACAACAGAGATAAACTCTGAAAATATTAAACTCAGTGAAATGAGCCAGTCAAAAGGGCAAGAGCTGTGCAATTCTCTTTATATGACAAATAGCCAAGTTTGTAGAGACAGAGAGGAGAATGACAATGGATAGCACCATCAGGGGAGGAAAGGAGGTTCATCATTTGATGTACAGTGTCAGACTGGGACAAAGAGAAGTTTCTGTGACAGCTGGTAACTGTTGTGTAGCACCATGAATACACTTTAGGACATTAACATGTACACTAAGAATGGCAAACTCAGGTTATGTTGTGTATAGCTGGCATTAATAAATGAAAAACTATTGTCTATTGTGATGGTTGTTCTCAATTGGCAGCCTAATAGGATTTAGAATTATCTAGGAGACATACCTCTGGGTGTGTCAATGAGGCCGTTTCTAGAGAAAAATAACCAAGATAGTACCTATAGATTGTCTATATACAAAAATATCAGAGGAGACTGTGCCTAACCCTGCCTTTGTTTCTTCCTCATGAGTGCTTCTTTACTGCTAAGCTCCTCCGATGACAGAGACCCCATCTTCTGCAGCCTTTCAATATGATCTCAGTGGCAGCTCAAAGAGCTTCCACACTTTTAGCACTGGATTGAGATGCTGCAGCATGCAGGTTCTTAGCCTGAGCAGCTACCAAGTTCCCTGCCTCTCTAATGTTCAGACAGCCATTATTGGAAAACCCAGCCCCATTATATGAAAGCCAATATACATCTACCATATACTATATATGCATACATACATATGAGGATACATATGTATATACTCACTTAGATGTATATTATCACTTCTGTCCCTGACTAAAAACCTTATAATCTACCTTATACTATTTCTATGAAAAATAAACAAGCCAATAATTATGAAATACTAAAGTATCCCCTGGACACAATAAGGATGCCAGAAATAATACCTATCTCGTAAATAAAGACATCACCTCACATCTTTAAAAAATTAACATATACAATGAAGAATATCAAACCATAATATCAGCAAAATCTAAATTTTGTTTAAAACAACTTTCTGGTTCCCTTGTGCTCAAACATGGGAAAGGAGGAAAGCCTCAAGTGTAATAAAATTATAACCTGGCAAGGTCTGGGTGAAGAGATTGTAAATGTTGCTTATTTGCCTTGTTGTAGTTCAGAATTTTCTAATTCTCAAGACTGGCACAGTAAGGCCAGGTGGCAGTGGCCCACACCTTTAATCTCAGCACTCAGAAAGCATAGGTAGGCAGATCTCTGTTAGTTCAAGAACAGCCTGGTCTACAGAGTGAGTTCCAGGATAGCTAGGGCTACACAGAAAAATCCTGTCTTGAAAAAAACTGAACAACCAACAAACAAATAAATAAGTAAAATAAGAGTAGCACACTTTTATAAACTATTGTAGTAGGTTTTACTCTTTTATTTTTGGGGGGGGCCTCCACCCAGCTTCCAAATAAATCACACATGTAGACTTATTCTTAGTTATGAATGCCCAGCCTTAGCTTGGGTTATTTCTTGGCAGCTTTTCTTAAATTATCCAACTACCTTTTGTCTCTGGGATTTTATATTTCTCTATTTATGTATACCTTTCTTTCCTTCTTACTCCATGACTGGCTGGGTGGCTGGCCCCTGATACCCTCCTTTCCTTGTTCTCTTGTTCCCTGCTCTCCTCCTCACAGATTTCTCCTTCTATTTATACTCTCTTCCTGTTAGCCCCATCTATCCTCCCTCCTGCCTCACTATTGGCCATTCATCTCTTTATTAGGCCCATCAGGTGTTCTAGACAGGCACAGTAATACAGTTTCACTGAGTTAAACAAATACAACATAAACAAAAGTCACATACCTGAAAATGATATTCCCCAACAACAAACATTACCAATGATAATTTTACATGTTTAAGGGACTTTACAGTTCAATATCCTGTTTGCACTTCTGTGCTGACTGGAGGTAGCTTTCTACTTCCAGAAAATACTGCTCCAAAACACCTCTATATGCTGATTGATTATAGACTAATATCTCCGTGTGCTAATTATATTCCCCAAGAGCATCCCTTGGGATGTTTGTTTCACACTTGCACTTAGAAGTTTGAGAAACACGAGGATGATTGGGGACTAACATTTCATGGAGAAAGCAATCCTTTAGAGCACTCAGCTGCTGTCAGGGGAGGACTCCACACTCCTAAGTGTTCTTTGTCACTCAAGGACCCGTTTCATCAAAGTTTAGTTAGAAAAACTTCAAACTACATTCTGAGCTTCCTGCTGCCAATCACTCACTCTTCCTGCCTTGTGCACTCTATGTTACTGGTGGGTCTCATAGGAGAAGGAAAACTCCAGAGAATGTCACTCTAGGTCCATCACAGTGAATCTGCTCCAGGTGTCCTAGACCTAAAAATACTTCAGCCTATCCCTTATGAATGAGCTTTCCATAGCCGGTTTGTGTTGTAACCTCTGCCTTTTTGTGTCCTTTATATTCTGCCTTTGCCAAAGTACTTAGTATTTTTTAATGGACCATCTTCAACAGCCTTTTCTGACTTTTCAGGCAGGGTACAGCTTCCTTTTCTCTGAGTTTACTGCACAACCTCTTCTTTTTCTGTCCAGCTGATCAAGGAGCTTTCTGGGGGTGAGATAAGATTCACTCTTAATGTGGCCACATTAGTACATATTAAATAACAGTCATTTCACCTTGGCTGAGACATGTCTCAGGCCACCCTGTGGCCTCCCCAGACTGACATATTAAATGGAGAGAGCACTCTGTTTTACTTTATGTTGTCACTAAAACCCCACAAGAAGCAGCTTGGGGAGGGTTTCATTTAGCATGCTTTGAGGGTCTGAATCTAAAGTGGTGGGAAAGGCATGGCAGTGGATGGCTCCATGATGGTAAAAACCTGTGGATGAGACACTTCACTTCTGGGTGGGAGGGAAAGAAGAGTTGGGCCATGAACCTCAAGGCCTACTTATTGACCTACTTACCTCTGTTACACATTATCCCCCAAAGGTTCTACAGCTTTCCAAAAACAGTGCCATCAGTTGGGGATATCCCAAAGTATAACACTTTGCATGACTGGTTGAAGATAGGAAGATCCAGTAAGCTACTCACTGGAGAGGAGAAAAAGAGACAACAAAACCACTTATTCAGAAAGTTTCCTAATTATCCTGAAGGATCACGAAAATAATCATTTTCTGTCTCCTAATTAGTCCACCAGTGCTCTGGTCCCAGATTCGCTGTACTCAGAAGGAAAGTGTTTCAATTGTGCTCACCTGAATAATTGGGTGGTTCGTCACTGAGAAGAGGAATAATGACATAGTCAAGTGTTGGGAGAGGAACAATTCAATGTCCTGCATTGTTGGAAGGGGACTGATTGAATGAGCCATTCCCCCAGACAGGGACAATTGAGCATGAAATTACTCGGAAGAGAAATAATTGGACATCCCATTGTTTAGGGGTAGACCTATTTACTAACCCATTCCTTAAGAAAAGAACATTTAAGAACAAACTTTCATGATATGCCACCCTCTTCTGTGTAAGAGTTAGTTCTCAAGTTATATATTTATTTAGAAGAGAGAACACATTTACCTAGAAAATCAGTATTTATACTTTTCATAGTATAAATACTTAACTTATAAATTATATTTATTTTTAATAGTACCTTAACTTTAAATTATATTTTATTTCCATTTTGTTTACAGAAGAGTTTGGATATATTTTCCACATATGCTATGCTGTCATTGAGGGGATGCATACCCAAACTCAGACTTGGATAGCAAGAGATTGCACTATTGTCTTTTTTTGGAAAATGTTCCTACTTCATGCACTGTCCATACCAATTACAGTCTTTTAATGTGGAAAGATAGACTTCACCTGGCATGCCTCTAACTTGCAGACATTCTGCAAACATAAAAATTAACTATGTGCATTGGCACACAAGAATATTGCTCGTTTAGACTGGTCATTCCTCAGGATATCTTGAATGGAGCATGACTTAAATAGTTTATGTCCATACATCCAAAAGAGATCTCAGGTTAAAACAGCTCCATTGCTTTGTATAATGTCTCTAAAGATTAGGGAATATGACTTCAAAGCATTACTTCCTTGGAGCTGTCTGCCTCCCTGAAATCAGTTTTGGGTAATCCCCACTTCACTCCCTCTGAGATTTGTCACATAACTCAACTGACTAATGGGACAAAAAAACCCACAAAACTAGTGGATCTGGGTGGTGGACGGAAAGATATTTGTGTGTTGGGGCTTGCATTGTGTATCCCTAAAACTTCTATTTATTATACAAAGAAACCTGGTCTGTCGTGCTGTAAAATGAGATACTACTACTCAGTAACCTGTGTTGCCTCAGATGGCAGACTGGCAATATACCTACCTTCAGGTGTTTAAAGTTTGAGTGTACTTACCCCTGTCAATCTGTCCACCACAAACAAACCTGTGAGCTAGGCCAGGAGAGGTCAGCCAAGCTGCTGCAAACCAAAAGAATTGACTGAACACAGAGTTAGAAGAAAGTTAAATAGCCATAGGTCTAAGCTAGTATATTTTGAAATGAATTATTTATAACTCAGTATAATCTAATGGGTACAGAAACTAAAACACAAAAATACAGTGCTGGTACCACAAAACTCTAAAACATGTGCAGTAATGCTGGGACCTGGGAATGGAGCTTAGGGAAGAGTCCAGGAGACGTCAATGATGACAACAGCTGCAATGAACCAAAGGAGAAGGGAAAGTAGTGAGAAACCAAGAAGAAGTGAGAAGTCCCAAGCTGTGAGGCCCACGTAGATCAGTCTGTGTTCTCACCATCTGTGGTAAACTGGATGATACTTATGCCTTTTGCCTTGGAAAATTATTTCCAAGTACCATGTGTAAATAATCATTGGCCTTATAGATAAATTTTGTTTTGCTGTGGCCAAATATCTGGGACAAACACCTTAGAGAGGAACAGTCTATTTATTTTGGCTCATGGTTTCAGAGTGTTACAAATGAGGTTCTTTACCTCATAGTGGAGTGGAAGAAAAGAGGGAAATAGAGAGGGAGGGATGGGAGGAAGAGAAGAGAAAGAAGAGTCTGGACTAAGACAGAACCTTTGAAGACTTCAAGGATCTGTCTGTAAGTGGTACAATTTCTTCACCATGGTCCTAACCTCCTAAAAGAATATCATCATCTGAGGACCAAATCCCTGACGTGATGACATTTCCTGTTGAATCCTTAACAGCTTACATAGGTACCTGTGAAAATATTTTTTTAAAAAAAATAGGTAAATAAAAAAAGACAAACAACAACAATAACAAAGTAGGGTCACAAGTAAAATTTAGAAGGAAAAAGTCAGGAAACATAAATTAATGTCTTTCTTTAAGGTTTTTTTAAAGATTTATTTTATGCAGATGAGTGCTTTTTCTGGATGGATATTTGTGTGCTCTGTGTGTATCTGGTTCCTGTGGAGGGCAGAAGAGGGTGAGGAATGCCTTGAGCCTGAGTTACAGACAGCTGTGAGCATCAAATAGGTGCTGGGAATCAAACCCAGATCCTCTGCAACAGCAACAAGTACTGCGACCACTGGATCATCTCTCAAGCTCCATAAATTCATTTCTTAATTGCAGATCTTGTACCACTAGAAAGTTCCCTGAGTAACAGCCTCAAGAACTCATTAAATCAAACATGTAGCCCTAAAGTATCTCTTAAGTCCTGTGAAGGACTTAATGAACTGACTATCAGACAATCTTACCTAGAGGACAAAGCTCATAGAAATCTTTGAATGGGGACTGGAGAGATGACTCAGCAATTAAGAGCACTGGATGCTCTTCCAGAGGACCCAGGTGGGCCCATATGGCAGCTCAAGACCCTATATAACTCCAGCACCAGGGGACTTGCATCCTTCTTCTGTTCTCCATGGACATCAGGCATGCATGTGGTACACCGACATACAAGCAGACAAAACACCCATACACATAAAATAAAGTGGGATGAGGGGGAGCTTACAGAGGTTGTCCCAGAGGAGAAACAAGAGCTTATGAAATTCAATGGATCCATAACTGAATATACAGAAACCTCATGAACTGTGGAAGAACTTGGAAGACAGCCACCCATTTTAACTGGATGATCCTGCTTTTGCTTGAAGCAAAAAGACTAGCATTTCAAACTCCATAGAAACACAAATCAGGCAGAAAACAATACCTAGCAGTTAAAACTACAGATATTTCTTATGAAAAGGGCATATTTTGTTAAAAAGCAGAATAAAATTCTACTGAAAGTGATGGGTTTTGCCATGAATTGTTGAGTGTGCATGGATCAGACACCTCTTTCTAAGTTCAAGGTCTCCAGAGAAGAATGCCCAAGTTAAAAGAACCATATTCAAGAGTCTCATACACATCTAGACCCATCGTAGATTAGGGAATCCCAGACTTTAGTCCACATACCATTATTAGATGATATTTTAGAAAAGTTAGAATTAGGACAAGAAGCATATTTTGCATGCAGTGGTACCAGCAAGTCATGGGTGTCAATTATATACATTCTGATTTGGAAACCTTAAGACTTGTCGATTACATCTGCCATCTATAGTGGTGTGTGTGCATGTGTGTGAGCACTTTCATGAAAAATAACTTTCCTTCTTTACTTACTCTGTAGAAAATATCCCCTCTTCTCTAACTAAAGCATAAATCCCTTTAGAAGGAGTAGTGGGAGAATAGGTAATAGCTCTCATTATGGAGTCAGAATATCTGAGTTCAAATCTTAACGTCATACCTAAAACTTCTGTGTCTATAAGTTACTTACCTTTGTGGTCAATGTCATAAAATATGGCTAAGATATGGATGGCACTCACCTGTAGGGGATAATCCCATAAGTCAACATATGTTACCTGCTTACTGTGGTTACTTGGAATGTATTCAGAGTGAGTGGCAACTGTTTTCTGTTACTTGATGCCTAATATGACTCTAAACCAATGCTGTAAACCTCTAATTGCTTATCCATTGAGTGGTAACACATATAAATGATCATTAAGAAAAGAGATGGGGAATTCCACATTAGTTAGACTGCAAAGCAATGAAGCAGATGATATAGAGTCATAAAGTTGCTAGTGTAAGAATTTTTAAAGTCTTTCCTTCTGAGGACCTGGGAGTATTCCTCAGCCATTATTCCAGCCAGAAGTGCCACCTGCCTTACAAATCCCCACACCTAAATCTCAGTAGTTGAGTTTTTCTGACATTGGTTAAAATCTCCTTTTTTTGCACAGAGAAAACAATTCACACATGTTGTGTTAGCTCAGAGACTAGCCACAATAGCAAGAGTAGGTCCACAATATCCACTTCTTACAACATCTGTGAGTTCTGCTTTTTCCAATGCATTTGATTTCAGCAAATTCTGGATAATTCTTGGGTAATTGAAAAGCACTTGGTATTGGAAGTAAGAACTACAGTGGTGTCACATATTCCTCATATTACCACGAGAAAGATTCAGGGAGACATACAGAAAAAAATTACACACTAGCAGAGGTTGAGAGGGAATGGATGCAGCAGTGGTCAAGGAAATAGAATGGATTGCTGACAACCACTAGAAGCTAGAGGGAGGCAAGGAAGGACCCTTTTCTAGAGCATCAAGAGGAAGAGAGCCCTCCCAAGCACTTGATTTCCAATAGTGAGACTATAAACTGAAATGCAGGAAGTCTCTCTGGTTTCAGGTCACCTGATTTGTAGTTCTTCATGCTATCAGCTGTGTAGAACAAGTACAGCCACAGTGGGGAACATTTTCAAACTGTGATCTCAAAAAGATATCTGAGGGGAAGAGAATTCCAAGACAGGAGATAACAACTGCTATGGTCCTGAGATGGAAGTGTGCAGCTCATGTGCCAGTGTGGCTGGACCAAAGTGAGTTCAGATTCAGAGGAGAGTACACAGGAACCAGGACATTCTGGATCTGCTCATTTTATTGATTTTGGCTTTTACTATGAGTGAGAAGGGAAGCCCTTGCGGTTTTGAGTGAAAGGGGTGATTTCTCTGAGTTGGATTTTAAGAGTACCACCCTGTCTTCTTTGCTGAGAATAAGATACATACAATATATGTCTTCTTTGCTGAGAATAAGATTCATACAATATATGCCTTTTTGTGTCTGGCATCTTTTTCTTGGCATAATACTTGCCATATTCTTCCTCACTAGTGTATATACCCCTAGAGAATACCACGTCATCAGTTGACAGACACTTGGGCTGTTTCCAGTTCTCAGCCATTTATGAATGAAGCTTCCATGAATATTAATTTTCAAGTCTTTGTGTGTATATATTTTTTTCATATCTCCTGAGGTGATGTCTGGAAGTAGGCTGCCAGGCTGGTTTGGCAAGTGTATGTTTATTTTTAAAGAACCCTTGAATTTTCCAAAGTGATTGTACCGTGGTAGATTCCTGCTAGCCACAACAGCATGTTAGCTCCAGTGCATTCCTGTCACTGCCCACACACAGTGTGGTCAATATTCTGGATTTGGGACATTGCTGAGTATATAATGTTATCTTCTTATAGTTTTAATTTTCCTTCTTTTCATCACTAGCAGTGTTTATCATATTTTCAATGTCTTTTGGCTATCCACTTATCTTGTTTTGAGGAGTGAATTCTCAAATATTTGATCCATTTTAGTTTTATGGGTATAGAAAACATATAATAAATGGCCATTATTAATGTGTAGTTTGATAAATAGTGACAACTATATACCTATGGAAACATCATAATCTTCCATCAAAGTGTTTTCCTTCCAACTATGTTACTGCTTGTTCTGCCAGTCATCTAAGTCAGTGGGTGCTTCTGAGGTTTCTTTTGAAGTTTGCATCTGGGCTACTTGGCCCATCTGCTGTCATTGTAGAATGCCTGTGTTCAACAAGAGTTCTCTCATTAAGCAGATCAGAACCTTCTTGTTTCCATACTCATGTAGGATCAGTGGGTTACACCATGTCCTGGTATTTCTTTATACAACCTAGTTATGTGGCATGATTTCTGTAATGCACAATGAGGTAACATTCAGTCATAGGCTCAAGGAAACCTGTGTGAAGATTGCTGGATCGCTGTCTAGTCACAACTCTCTCTTCCCTGGTTCTCTGACCTACAATTTGTATATGTTTCAACTACTCAAACCCTGTTCTTTGTCTTAACTTAGCAAGACTTCCAGGTCAATATCTAAGATTTAGGACTATGGCTCACTCAGCTCTTTCTTTTCCTGAAATAGGATTTCACTCTGTAGCCTGGGCTACCCTGGTACTTACTATGTATTTTAAGCTTGCCTCAAAATTGTGGTAGTCCTCCTATTCTGCCTCACAAATAATAGATTTACCAGACTGGGCCACTATAACTGTCACCACATTTCAAGAACTGAATCATCACTATCTACTGTCCATGGCCTGAAAATTGATTTTACCCAGGTGTTTATTTTATTCTCTAGCTAGTTGGAGCAAGAAGCTAGTCTAGTCTCAGCTAATCTACCATGGCTAGACTTAAAATTGTTCTTTAAGGTCATTATGATAACAGAGCTAAATATTTCCTATAGTTGTTATTCTTTTATGGCCAATGGGTTTCTCATCAAGCTGGGTGCCATATCTTTTAATGCATATTCCAGCACAGATACAATAGATTCCTGGGTTACTGAAGATGGATTAATATTCACCTTACTCCTTTGTCCTAGATGTGGAGTCAGACATTCTCCCCAGAAGTCCCTGTCTCCTTACATTGATAAATTCTGGGGTTTTTATGATTTTATTATTATTTATTTTCATGCCAACCACAGTTTTCCTTCCCTCCTCTCTTCCCAGTTACCCTGCACCTCTACTCTGCCCACCCCATCCACTCCATTTCTATTCAGAAAAGTGCAGGCCTCCCTTACAAAACAACCAAAATTGACATATCAATCAAGTTTCAGTAAGACTAAACACCTCCCAATACATCAAGGCTGGACAAGGAGATCCAGTATGAAGACTAGGATCCCAATCAGGCCTATGCTGGGAGGCTACAGGCAAGACATGGAATAAATTTTATTTTGAGACCATGCTGTGGTTGCTAGGGGAACCTCATTACTGCAGTATTGGTCACTGTATTTAGACCTTACTAGTGGATCAGGGGTTTAGGCTAGGAGATGGCTGCTATTTTGAAAAAGGAATTTTTTATTTCATTTTGTCTTTTATTCTTGAAATCATAAAATAATCACATTATTCATCTCTTCCCTTTCCTCTCTCATCAGACTCCCCCAAACCCCTTCTTGCTCTCTTTCATATTCGTGGCCTCCTTTTACCATTATTTTTTGTTACAGGAATACATGTGTATGTATATACATATATATTTCTCGATATGACGTGCTCAGTCTGTATAATGTCCCACAAGAAGACTAAGACACACAATTGTAACATAAAAGCAGAGGGCCTAGGTCATGTAGGTAGGCTCCCTGGTGGTCAGTTCAGTTTCTGTGAGCCCTTGTGAGCCTAGGTTAGTTGATTCTGTGTTTTCTTGTGGTTCTCTTGATCCCTCTGGCTCCTACAAATCATTTTTCTCCTCTTTGCAGGATTCTCCATACTCCACATAATGTTTGGCTGTGGGTTTTTGTATCTGTTTCCATCAGTTGTTGAATGAAAGCGTCTCTAATGACAACTAGGCTAGGAACTAATCTATGTGTATAGCAGAATATCATTAGGCAACAGTACATTGACTTTTTTTTTTTTTTAACCAGTCATGTTTGGTTTATCCAGCCTCTGGGTCCTGTCACTCCAAGCAGAATAAGGGGTCAGCTTCATTTTGTGGCATGGGTCTCAAATTGAACCAGCCAATTGGTTGGCCAATCTCATAATTTCTGCAACAACTTGTAAGCAGAATAGATTGTAGGTTGAAGGCTGGGTTGGTGTCCTACTCCCTCTACTAGAAGCCTTGCCTGATTATAGGAGGTGGCCAGTTTAGGCTATGTATCTCCTATTGCTAGAAGTCTTAGCTAGGGTCACCTTGTAGATTCCTGAGAGTTTCCATTGCACTAGGTTTCTACGTCATCCCAAAATGCTGCTCCTTTCCAGTCATCTCTTCCAGTATTCTTCCCCTCCATCCCTCCACCTGATTCCTCTTCTTATCTTCATCTGTTCCCAGTATACCTGTGAATCTATTCTAGTTCCCATTCCTAGGGACATCCGGCATCCCCCCTTGAGTCCTTTTTATTACTTAGCTTCCTGAGTCTGTGAATTGTGAAACCTTTACTTTACAGCTAATATCCATCTATAAGCGAGTACATACCATGTTTGTCTTTCTGGGTCTGGGTTACCTCATTCAGAACGATTTTTTCCAGTTCCATCCATTTGCCTACAAATTCATGCTGTCATTGTTTTTAACAACTGAGTAGTACTCCATATTGTAAATGTATAGTGGGTGGGCCCAGGCAGGGTACAGACAGTAGGGATGAGTGTTGGCTTACCTGGTTTTCAGGGAGCTGGTCTGGCCTATGGTGAAGGTAGGAGATTTCCAGCAGAGGTGTGGGGTAAGATATGCTGACAGGGAAAGAAGGAACAATCAGGCCTATGCTGGAAGGCTACAGGCAAGACACGGAATAAATGTTATTTTGAGACCATGCTGTGGTTGCTAGGGCAACCTCACTACTGCAGTATTAGTCACTGTATCTAGACCTTACTAGTGGATCAGGGGTTTAGGCTAGGAGATGGCTGCTATTTTGAAAAAGGAATTTTTTTTCATTTTGTCTTTTATTCTTGAAATCATAAAATAATCACATTATTCATCTCTTCCCTTTCCTCTCTCATCATCCCCAAACCCCTTCTTGCTCTCTTTCATATTCGTGGCCTCCTTTTACCATTATTTTTTGTTACAGGAATACATGTGTATGTATATACATATATATTTCTCGATCTGACGTGCTCAGTCTGTATAATGTTGCTTATATGTTTGTGCTCAAGGCTGACCATTTAGTTGTTTACATTTTATTTTATTTATATTTTTTATTGAGCACTACATTTTTCTCTGCTCCCCTCACTATCTCTCCCCTCCCCTTCAACCCTCTCCCAACGTCCCCATGCTCCCAATTTACTCAGAAGATTTTGTCTTTTCCTACTTCCCATGTAGATTATATCTATGTAAGTCTCTCTTAGGGTCTTCATTGTTGTCTATGTTCTCTGGGATTGTCATTTGTGGGCTGGTTTTCATTGCTTTATGTTTAAAAACCACTTATAAGTGAGTACGTGTGGTAATTGTCTTTCTATATCTGGGTTACCTCACTCAAAATGATGTTTCCAGCTCCATCCATTTGCCTGCAAACTTCAAGATGTCTTTTTTTCTGCTGTGTAGTACTCCATTGTGTAAATGTACCACATTTGTCTCATCCATTCTTTGGTCGAAGGGCATTTACATTGTTTCCAGTTTCTGGCTATGACAAACAATGCTGCTATGAACATAGTTGAGCACATGTCTTTATTTAAAATTCACTTTGGAATGAGTCCCATGTTCAGTTCAGCATTTTCACTTAACATTTTTATTATGATCCCTCTATATTCTTTTTTTGTGGTTTGCCTCATAGTCATTATTTTATTAAAAAATTTTACTTTTCATTTTATATACCAACCCCAGTTCCCCCATCCTTCCCTTTCTTCAGTCCAGAGTCAGTGAGCTCCCACTAACTTGGGTCAGCTATCTCTGTGGTTTTCCCCATCATTTCTTGACTCCCCCTCTCCTTATGATCTGTCCTCCCTCTCTTTGACTGAACTCCAGGAGCTCAGCCCAGTGCTTGGTTGTGGGTCACTGTCTCTGGTTCCTGCAGTTACTGTAGGTTCTATGATAGCAATTAGGGGAGTCACTAATCTTATTTAAGGGGAAGACTCTTCCAGACACCCTCTCCACTATTGCTAGGAGTCTTAGCTGGGGTTATCCTTGTAGATTCCTGAGAATTTCTCTAATACCAGGTTTCTCCCTAACACCACAATGGCTCCCTCTATCAAGATGTCTCTTTCATTGTTCTTCCCCTCTATGTCTCCCCCAGCTCAGTCTTCTTTATCCCTCATGTTCCCATCCTCCATTCCCTCCCTTTTATCTCCTCCCAGTTTATGCAGGAGGTCTTGACTAGTTTCATTCCTGGAACCCTCCATGTGTCTTCCTCTGAGGGTCTGCCTTTTTACCTAGCTTCTCTGGGATTACAGATTATAGCTTGGTTATCCTTTGAGTTATATCTAATATCCTCTTATGAATGAATACATACCATGCTTTTCCTTCTGGACCTGGGTTATCTCACTCAGGATGGTTTTTTTCTAGTTCCATCCATTTGCCTGCAAATTTCAAGATGTCCTTTTTTGTTAACCACTGAGAAATACTCCATTGTGTAAATGTACCACATTTTCATTATCCATTCTTTGGTTGATGGGCATTTAGGTTGTTTTCAGGTTCTGGCTATTACAAATAATGCTGCTATGAACATAGTTGAGCAAGTGTCCTAGTGATATGATTGTGCCTCCTTTGAGCATATAACCAAGAGTGGTATGGCTGATCTTGAAGTAGACTGATTCCCAGTTTTCTGAGAAACTGTCACACTGATTTCCAAAGTGACTGTACAAGTTTGCACTCCCTCCAGGAGTGGAGGGGTATTTCCCTTACTCCACATCTTGCATAAGCTGTTATCAGTGTTTTTGATCTTAGCCATTCTGCTTGGTATAAAATCATATATCAGAGTCATTTTGATTTGAATTTCTCTGATGGCTAAAGATAGTGAGCATTTTCTTAAATATCTTTTGGCAGTTTTAGTTTCTTCCATTGGAAATTTTCTGTTTAGATCTGTACCTCATTTTTAATTGGATTATATGGTATTTTGATGATTATATGGTAGTTTCTTGAGTTCTTTGTATATTTTGGAGATCAGTCCTCTATCAGTTGTGGGGTTGGTAAAGATCTTTTCCCATTTGGTAGGCTGCCATTTTGTCTTATTGACTGTGTCCTTTGTCTTACAGAAGCTGCTCAGTTTCAGTAGGTTCCATTTATTGATTATTGCTCCTAGAGTCTGTGCTACTGGTGTTCTATTTAAGAAGTGGTCTCCTGTGCCAATGCATTCAAAATATTCTTTCCCCAACAGTAGTCTTTCTTGTAAATGTATAAAAATATGTCCTTCTCAATGAGGTAAGTACTAATCTATTCACTTCACAGTGGTCACACAAAACTCTTGGTGTCAGCAGCCATCAACACTATTTCAGTGTTAATTGTTGCAGGTGTTTAAAACTGATTGAAAGATATTTTAATTCATAGTGTATATCCCACTGGAGATGTAATCCAATTATTGTGTTTTGAAATCATTTTAAGAGCCCTCTATTTGTTTGAGCCACAATCCTATTCATATAATTAAGTTTATGTTTCTCACTCTGATTTCAATGTTTAGAAATGATAGTTTGAAATTTGATTTTACTTGGTAATTATGTAAAATATTTCCCTTGTTGTAGAGTCAAGTATATAAATTAAGGTATATTCAGAGTCATTTAGTTTCTTGCCTTCTTTCTTCACTGATAATAATGGAGTATAACCCCCTTTGTTTCTGTTATTGGTTCTTCTTCTTCCAATCATAAATATGAACATAGAGAAACACATTCATGTAGTTATATGAGTCATATATATATATATATATATACATATATATACACACACACATTTATGTTGTTACCATCATTTCTTGTGAATATATATGCTTTTCTCCACTTTCCTTAGTGTACAAGGCAATCTGGCTATCTTTCACAATTGTTTATAATATGTATTTTTTTATACTTGTGAGTATATTCCATTGGTATACATTTAGGGTTTTCCACTCTCCCCTGAATACTTCTTTTTTTGGCTAAAATGTACTTTTAGATTCTCCTTTAAATTTTATGTAAACATGTAGTCTATCAACAGAGGACTCTCCAAAGACCACTTTGGAGGCAACAGATGGAGTGAGATACATCTTGTTTCTGTCTTATTTCAATTTAACAAGTGTTATTGATCCTATGCTATGTTGAAAGCAATGTGTTTTCTGTCATGGGAACACCAAGATAAAAAGGGAACCATTTTAAAGGGCCCCATTGGACCAAAAAGCAATATGCAATTAATCGTGTAATAAATAGGAAAATGAGATCAGTGTTGTAGGTGAATTATAAATGAGAATTTGAAGAAAAGCATGTGCTGACTTGTAGGAGATAAGAAAAAGATGTGATGTCACAAGATAATCTTAAAAAAACTGAAAGTAGGAATGGGGAAATGATTCAAATCATGAAGATCTTGTCTTGCAAGTACAAGGACTTGAGTTCAAATCCCAGACCCATGTAACAGAAGCCAGGTATGGTGGTACACACTTCCAATATCAGCACTGGGGTATCAGAGAAAGGAAGATCAGTATGCATACATATACATACAACAATAATAACAGAGGCAATAACAACAAAACCTGCAAAAATTATGACCTCTCATGAGTAGAAGATGAGAATCATAGCATAGATCCAGAGCATAATCACAGATATGCTCAAGTGAGAAACAAGATGAGAGTCAGAAGCCAGCAGGAAGCACTGAGAAGTGATAAATGAATCTCACAATGATTAAGAACACAGTCTTGGGAATCAAACTACAGGGGCCTCCCCTAAACCCCTCTTTCTTACCCTATGACTCCTGGCAAGTTTGCACAATTTTGAAACATGTTTTGCCTATAGCACACATTGAAGATGTTTCTTGTGCAGCTGAGCTCCGAGATAGAACTTTACAGGGTCTATTGTTGACGATGAATTCTTGAAGCTCTTTGCCATGGTCAGAGTCAACTTTTCCATTTCTCAAGGCATCCTGTAGTAGTTTAGTGGTGGTGGGAAGGTGACCTTGGTGGTTTGGAACCAAGGGGCACCACAAAGTCACATCATACAACAGAACTATATGGGAGGTTTATGGGGGGGTGCAGAGGCAGTCTTGGAGCGAAAGAGGAAAGGGGAAGAAGGAGTAAGAAGGACTTGCCTTTTATGAGGGGATATAGAGCATATGCACAGGGAGTGCTCTGCTTAGTGGCTGCAGCTGATGATGTGTTCTGTTGGGTCCCTGAGAAAAGGTTAGTGTAAATGCCTCAATGCTAGCACATCTGCCCTGGCCCCTTTTCTTAATGCTGACCATTTTCAAAGGTCATAAGAGAAAAGAATCATTCTATCCCAGGTTTTCACCTCCATGAATGGGACACTGTTGTCCTCTATATGTGCCTCTTTCCCTTAGATACTTCAAGACAAGTATCTTAACCAAGTATAAGGACTCTGGCTTACAGTGCATCGTTTTTCCTAACTCATTATGTAAGGCAGAGAACTTTTCTGACCCCTCCTTTCTTCTATACTCTTGGTTCTTATCTGAGGTCCTTCAGGCATTTGGATTCAAGGTGACTCTTCATCTCTTCCTCAGCAACAAGAATAGTAGCTGAATAACTTAACTCACTTGCATTATTGACAGCATTTTTTTCTCATAGACAATGTTTTCATCTCTGAAAATAGAGTGAACAATACAGACCAAGCTGAAGCTGCTATGGGACACAGGTATATTCCTAACCTGCAACCCTCTGTTCTGCAGATCCGATTGCTGTATCCATGGTGTGGCACTCTCAGATGAGTATTTTTAGTTAAGACTAGTACAAACATGAATAGATTTTGAGTTAGAATAACTTGGCATCTATGTTTTCATCTGATTTTCTTCTGACTAGTTGTTGAACATTAAACAAATTTCTTATAAGTATTCAGATAAATGGGGAGATGATCATTGCAAACTCTTTGTTTTGGATAGAAAGAGAGAGTGAGAGAGAGAGAGAGACTGTATGGAATGAATGTGAGAGAGAGAGAGAGAGACTATATGGAAAGAATGTGAAACAACACTATCTGGTATATTAAGAGTCTGTAGTAAATGTGAACTGAAAATAAGGTACATTTCCAGATTTAGCCTAATATGTAATATCCATTTTTCTATGTACTTGGGCCATGAGCTGGTTAATCTTTTACCCCTTTCATTGAAAATAGATTCTTTTTTCATACAATATATCCTCGTGCCAATTTCTCTTCCCCTCTCCTCCTCTCTGGATCTACTCCCTTTGTGGCTCTCATTAGAAAAGAACAGGCTTCTGGTTCTTGAGGTACATTAATTCCCAGGGTTGTTTTTTTTTAAAAAAAAAAAACACCATAGTGATTTCTATAATAATTGTATAAGTTTGCACTCCCACCATCAATGGAAGCGTGTTCCCCTTACTCCACATCATCTGCAACATAAGCTGTCATCAGTGTTTTTTATCTTAGCCATTCTGAGAGGTGCAAGATGGCATCTCAGAGTTGGTTTGATTTGTTTTTCCCTGATGGCTGAGGATGTTTAGCAATTCCTTAAGTGTCTTATGGCCATTTGAGCTTCCACTGTTGAAAATTTTCTATTTATATCTGTATCTCACTTTTAATTGGATTATTTGGTATTTTGATGTCTAGTTTCTTGAGTTCATTGTATATTTTGAAGATCAGTCCTCTGTCAGATGTGGGGTTGATAAAGATCTTTTTCCATTCTTTAGGCTGCTGTTTTGTCTTGTTGACCGTGTCCTTTGCCTTATAGAAGCTTCTCAGTTTCAGGAGGTCCCATTTATTTATTGTTGTTCTTAGAGTCTCTGATACTGGTATTCTATTTAAGAAGTGGTCTCCTGTTTCAATGTGTCCAAGGGTACTTCCCACTTTTTCTTCTATGAGTTTCAAAGGATGCTCACTAATACCACAAGGACATTTGTTCAACTATGTTCCTAGCAGCATTATTTGTGATAGCCAGAACCTAGAAACAACACAGATACCCCTCAATTTAAGAATGAATAAAGAAAATGTGGTACATTTACACAATGGAGTACTACTCAGTGGTTAAAGAAGAAGAAGAAGAAAATCCCAATGGCATCTTGAAATTTACAGGCAAATGGATGGAACTTGAAAAAAGACCATCCTAAATGAGCTAACCTAGGTCAGAAAGACAAACACCTTATTTACTCACTCATAAGTGGATATGAGACATAAAGCAAAGGATACCCAGCCTACAGTCCACAACCCCAGAGAAGCCAGGAAACAAGGAGCACAATAAAAGAGGCATACATGAACCCCCTGGAAAGGGAAAATAGACAAGATCTCCTATAGAGAGAAGAAGGACAAAGGGGAGGGCAGGGGAGGAGAAGGGAGTGAGAAGAACATGAGAGAACTGAATAGTTGAGTTGAGGGAAGAACAGAGAGGGAGTGCAAGATATCTTGATAGAGAGAGCCATTTTGGGGTTAGTGAGTACATGTCAGTAGGGAAATTCCCAGGAATCCTCAAAACTCTAACAGTGGAAAGGGTGCCTACATTGGCTTTCCCCTATAATCAGATTGATGCCTAACTTGTCATCACAGAACCTTCGTCCAGTAACTGATGGAAGCAGATGCAGAAATTCACTGCTAAGCACTGAGCCGAGCTGCTAGAGTCCAATCTAAGAAAGGGAGGAGTGATAAAGTGAGCAAAGGGGTCAAAACAATGATGGGGAAACACACAGAAATACCTGATCCTATATAGTGGGAGGCCACTGACTCCAGACTGACAGCAAGGGAACTTGTATAGGAACAAATTATGTATTCTGAATGTGGGTGACAGTTGTGTGGCTTGGGCACTTTGTGGGGATCACTGGCAGTGAGATTAGGATTTATCCCTAGTGCATCAAATGGCTTTTTGGAGCTCATTTCCTATGGAGGGATAGCTTGATCAGCCTAGTTACACAGGGAAGGACCTTGGTCCTGCCTTAATATGATGTGTCAGACTCTGTTGACTACTCATGGAAAGACTTCCCTCTATGAGGAGTGGATGGGGGCGGTAGTGGAGAGAAGTGGGAGGAGAAGAGGGAGGAGGTACTGGGATTGATATGTAAAATTTTAAAAAATGTTCTAAATGAAGTTACAGATCTTAAAAAAACAAAAAGGAAAAGAACTGACTTCTAAAAGATAACAGAGATGGTTAATGTCAATTGCCAACTTGATGAAATCTAGACTTACTTGTGAAACAGATCTCTGGGTCTCCCTGTGGTTGGGTTTAGATTAATTAGCTGTCAAGACCGACTATTCTTTGTTCTGGTGTCCTGGATTTTATAAAAAGGAAAAAGATAGCTAAGCACAAAATATTCATTGTACTCTATTTCCCAGTTATGGATGTGATGTATCCAACTGCTTCAAGCTCCATTGCCTTGTCTTCTCTACCATAGTGAACTTTACCTTTGAAATATGAACTGAAATTAACCCTTTTTACTCAGAGTTGATTTTGTGAGGGTATTTTATGATAGCGACAGGCAAAAAAATAGACAGGCCACTGCCAGTCCAAGGACCTAGGTTTTATTGCCCCGTCTCTAAATTCTTATGTGGAAAATAAGGTTGATGGTACCTTATAGCTAAATTATAGGATTAAAAAATGTTTATTTAAAATTTCTATCAAATTCTAAGACATGGTACATGTTTAATTAATGTCTAATATTGTAATTATTATTATTAATAAGATCACCATTGGTACTATTCTTTAATGGGTAGAAATATTCTGATAATGAAGAGGGCATTCAAGAAATATTTTGTTAAGGTCTGGGAGAATGGATCAGTCAGTAAAGTGCATGGAACACTAATGGAAAGACCTGAATTTAATCCCTAGCACCTAGGTAAAAAGCCAGCTGAAGTAGCATGCTCCCATAATCCCAGCACTTCAGAAGTTGAAGCAGCAGTAGACGGCCTGGGCTTGCTGGAAAGTCAGTCTTGTCAAATTAGTTAGCTCTAGTTTTCATTAGAGACCATGTCTAAAAAAGTAAGGTGGAGAAGTGAGGAAGACATCCAATGTTGAACTCTGCTCTCCACATGACCACACATGTACACACATGTGCATACACATACACACCCATGTACAAGAACTTATACATATACACTAATAAACAATACAACTCAAAGGGACCTAAATGATAAAGCTGACTCAAGAGAAGCCCTCCCTGCTATCCATGGGACCTAAGGAATCCCAGTGGCTTCCCTCTAATGAATGGCAGCTCATCACTGCCTTTGGTTAAAATTGAGCTATAAGTGTTCATCCCTGCTAATTACTTAAAACCTAGTATTGGATTTGTAAAAGCTGTTCTTTTTTAATGATCTTTTACAACCCTCCATGAAATCCCATTAGTAGATACAGATTCACATGGGGCTGGCCAGGGGAATATTTGTGTTCATGGTCAGAGGTCATTAGTTCCCTCTTGATTCTAACTGAAGGTAAAGCATGTGATATGGTTAATTTCCGCAGAGGCACTTCAGAAATTATCTGTGAGTCTCTTTTTCTTCCCCATTATCTATCCTGTTTAGACCTGTCCTAACCCTGTAACCTCAAGCAGCCTAAACTGGAAGAATACTATGGTCACCAACTACCAGCCTCTTCCTGAACATATCCTTATTAGTCCTTGTAGCTAATTATCTATCCTTTGCTCAAACACCTAGCATCGCTCCCTATGGCCTCATTCACTAACTCTTCCCTGTGACCACTTTCTACCTCCTTCCTCACACAATCATTATGCCTCCTTCACACTCAATAATGTATAGAATAAGAGGGTCAGGATTATCTGCCTCAACCCAAAAGTTTGTACTCTGTTCCTTCTTCTTTCCAAGGTTTGTGCACTCAGTTCCTGACCTCTAAATCAGTCCTTCTCATGCCACAGTGATCCTGTGGCGATGTGTCAAGAGGTAAGGATTAACAATATGTAGCCTATAGAAAAAACTGTCTTTTTTTACTTCTAGATAGCTCTTGTTGGGATTAGATACATCACTCCATGGTCCACTTGTTCCTCATGTTGCTATGGTATTTATATACCTTGAAGAGATGGAGTCAGACTAGTCTGAGTTGAGTGTTGCACCTGTGTACAGTAGGAAATATACCTGTATTAACTAACTTAATTATCATAGACCTCATTATTTTTGTTTGTTTGTTAGTTTGTTTTTTCTAGGCTGATTTTCTCTGTAGCTTTGGAGACTGTCCTGGAACTAGCTCTTGTAGACCAGGATGGTCCCTAACTCACAGAGATCTGCCTGCCTCTACCTCCTGAATGCTGGGATTAAAGGTATGCACCACCACCACCCAGCTTCATAGACCTCATTATTTAAGTACTTCTATGATCACCATTTAAATGGTATGTATAAGATATATATATTCATATGTGTGTATAAGATTTGTCTATATACATCCATACATATTAAGATGGGCATGGTAGGAGGCTGAGGCAGGAGAATCCTGGATCACTTTGAATCTTAATTGAGCATAAGATACATATGAGTAGAACCAGGTAGCCAGACTGTGAGGCAGTGCTTCAGAAAAACAAACAGCCTATCTCTGAATTTCATCTCCTGAGTTCACAATCCTCCTCAGAATAATTGGTTACTCTATAGTAAGAAGAGTGAGGCTACACTGTAATTCAGGACCTCTGAGTTCCAGAACTTTGGACAAGCTAGACCTTTGATTTCTGTAAATAATAAAATGAAGACTGTAGGCAGAGACTGCTTGTAAGTTCCCGGCTGCCCAGACCATGAAATAATCACACAGAAACTGTATTATTTGCAATACTGTTTGGCAAATAACTTAAGCATATTGCTAGCTAGCTCTTACATCTAGAATTAACCCATTTCCATTATTTTATATTTTACCATGAGGCTCATGGTCTACCAGCAAGATTCCAGCTGGCAGCTCACATCTTTCCCCTCTGGTGGCTACATGGTTTGTCACTGACTCTACCTTCTTTCTCCCAGCATTCAGTTTAGTTTTCCCACCTAGCTCTATTCTGTTAAGCCACTGGCCAAAACAGATTTATTCATTAACCAATAAAAGTAACACATAGACAGAAGGACTTCCAACACAATTTTTCCTTTTCTATTTAAATAAAAAGGAAGGTTTTACCTTTAACATAGTAAAATTACATATTACAAGACAGGTATCAAGCAAGAATTGTAGTTATAATATTTATATCTACTTTATCTTTTATCATAACTAAGGAAAACTATAATTATAACTATCTATTCTTCAACTCCATCAAAGACTCCAGAAGGATATAATATTACCTAAGTAAACAGGAAGTACATTGTAAGCAACTTTCAATACTCTAGAATTGACAGAGACATCTTGCTGCCTGGACAGTCACCAGAGGTTGTATAATGTTGTTGGCACCCATCTTCAGCCTACTGGCCCAAAGTATCTGGCAAACTTTCCCATAAAGCAGGAAATTTCAAAGAGAATTCCACCTATATTGGCAGTTTGTTAGTCACTTTTTCCTGTGTCCTTCAGAATGTCTGGCAGACTCTTTTATGAAGCAGAAACCCTGAAGGACTGTCTCATCTTCTTTAGACAAATTCAGCAGTCATTTTACTGTGGGTCCTAAAAGTCCAGTGAAGCAGTTCAGGCAAGAGCAGTTTCTTGCCCATATGGCTAACAAACTCCATGAGGAGCCTATTCAATGCCCATCATCCTCTTGAAGTATATTGGTGTTGCCAGGAGCAGATGTGTCTCACTGTCATGAAAAGTCCTAAGTTCTTAAAACATTTTAAATGTCATATTCTGTAGTCTTTGAAAGGTCTGAAGTATATCCATCCATCTGAAATACATCTCTGTACATCTAGAAAATTTAACTAACATGACTACAAGTTTGATGATTATCTATTAGCCTATATTTCTTAATTATACATTACATTTTTAAATTAACTGCACAAACATAATACCTTAATCAAGTGCAGAAATATACATATAACAAAATTGACCTTAAATTTGTATCAATAAACCTAGATGCAAAGCAATGCAAAATATTCACCTCTATATCAGATCTTCCTTTATGTAAACAAACATTTATAAACAATATTTGGGAATTTGGGCGTAGTTCTCTCCAAATTGCTTCCTGCTTTCTGTTGGGCAAAGTAACCTTCGGGGTATCCATGGCAACCTTTTGGAGGGTCATGGTCCATCAGACCACATTAGTCTAGAGGAATCCACAGGTTTTCATCTTCTGTGGAAACAAAAGCAGAACCTCTTTGCCAAAACAACAAATCCTTAGACCTAAATTCTGAAGTCATGATAACTTTAAAATATATGTTAGTTTAGCTTAACAGCCTATACAATGAAATGTCTCTCTGTACTTAGCTCCTTCACAGTCATAAAATTCAAAGAAAACACATTAACATATATAATACAGACTCTCAGTGTATTTTCCATCTTTATGTGGCTTATTTTTTTTACTCCTATAATCTATGACTGTCTTATTCTATCTTTTTAAAGACTTTGTTTTAATTTTTAAAAATGGTTTACTTCTTTTATAACTCTCTGTACTCTTTTTCTTCTGTCTCCCAAGCCTACATACATTTATCCCACCCTGTGACCTATTTAGAGATCTTTTCCATCTGGATTTGTCTTTATTGCATGCATATCTGTAATTATTTTCTGACCAAAAGCACCCTTTTTTTAATGCTAAGTGGGCATGGCTAGGACCAACTCCCAAGGTCCTGCTTGTTGACCCAGTCCAACATGGTAGAGGTCCATTCATTGCCTCTGAGAGCCATTCTCCAGATCCAGGGTTGGGTAGCAGCAGGTCTGTGTTGCTATTAGGAAAGTTGTATCACTCTGTTCACAAACCCCAATTAAAAGTTCTATAGCTGGACCTCCCCCCCCAAAAAATCAGAGTTCATTTTAGCAGCATGGCCCACAAAGCTGCCATTTCAAATCCTTGCATTTTTTGTTTTGTTTTGTTTGTTACTGCTGACTCAGGAAGACCTCTTTTAAAGGAATCATGCCCCTGCTTGCTTCTAACAAACAGACCCTACCCTAGAAAATGCTGCTACCAAAAAAAGTCACACTTAACTCTGTTCTTTTGTGTCTGGTATTCCTTTCCAAGCTTTCTCAGGTTTTACATGGATTTAGTCAGCCCCACATTGGAATACCAATCTGTTAGCAGAGACTACTTGTTTGTTTCTCCCTGCCCAGTTCATGAAATAATCACACAGAAACTATATTTTTGCACTACTGTTTGGCCAATAGCTTAAGCATATTGGAGCTAGCTCTGGAATCTAGAATTAACCCATTTCCATTATTTTATATTTTACCATGAGGTTAGTGGCCTATCAGCAAGGTTCCAGCTGGCAGCTTGTGTCTTTCTTTCTCCTCTTATGGCTACATGTTGTGTCACTGACTCCACCTTCTTTCTCCCAGCATTCAGTTTAGTTTTCCCACCTAGCTCTATTCTGTTAAGCCACTGGCCGAAACAGATTTATTCATTAACCAATAAAAGCAACACATAGACAGAAGGACTTCCCACACCAGGAGACAGCATTACAACTATTGCAAGACCATCTGAAGTTTATTGATGATTCCAATAAAAGTACCAGAACAAAGTCTAGCCCTTTAATGACACTCAATGAGGAGGGCTAATGATTATAGTGATTACAACAAAATAGAAGAGGGAAATAGAAAAAAGAAACTATAAAGTCCTAGAAGCAGAGCTCAGGACTTTTCCTTCTTTATAGTCCCAGGCTGTTGACAGCATTTAGCATAGAGGAGATGCTACATCTCTGACTCCCCAGCAGCTTAGAGCAGACCTTGCCACACTACCCTCTACAGACCAACCTGGACTACAGTCCATTGTTGTTAATAAAGATTTATTGCAACACAGCCATGTTTGTCTTGTATACATTGATCTTGTCTGGTTTCATACTATAGCAGCAGAGTTGAGTGTTTACAAGAAAGTCCAATGGGCAACAAAACAAAAAATATTTGCCATCAGGCAAATATTAATAGAAAGTGTTTGCAGGTCTTTAAAGTCTGACTTGGACTGGAGAACACGAAGCATAATCATTTTGGGTGAAATACACTTTGTGTTTTTTTTTAATAACTCCCTGTTAACTTCTTTCACTGAAAATAACCTTATGGGTTATTTTTCTCTCATCTCTCCCTGCTGTGGAGAAATTTTTCTGAATTTAAACTCTACCTCTAGGGAGGCTCATGAGACTCAGAAAGTGAACAAACTTCCTGTGTTTGGAAAAGCTGAAATTTAGAAGATTTACAATGGTCCAATCTAAGGATATAGAAGCAGTAAACCACTGCTGCAGGGTAAGACTTCTTGGCAGAGCTGCATGGAGGAGGTCTCTGACCAGTGGGCTGCCTGCATGTCATTGAGACAGCTCTAAAGAAGCTGGCTGTCCCATCACCCATTTAGTGGTGGGCTTTTCAGTGGTGTGGCTCAAAAGTCCTCTGCTCCTTCAAGTAACCATTCACCTGCACTTCTCTAAGAAACACTAAAAACCTCACCAGTGAATCAGGTTAGACTTTGATCTGCCATGCGTCCCTACTCTCTGCTGAGTAGGTGTGTGTGTGTGTGCACGCACATGCACTCGTGTGCTATGTCCCTCCAGGAAAACCTTCTATGATACTCCTTCTCACTTCAGATGCGGTACCATGCTGCTGCTGTGCATCAATTCTCATGTGGTCCTTTCCCAGTTGTTCCATGATTGCCTGTAGTAAGTGCTTCTGCAGAAGAGCACTCCAGTGTGTGTTTGATGCTGTTGCCAAGGGCTACCCACTTATGATCTCTGACAGCCAAATTGAGAGACTCCACAGAGGACCAATGACACCAAGACAAAACTCACAGGCAGAAGCAGCCAGTCCTAGAATTGGAGTTCAATCCTCACTATCGGCTTCTTCTCCATTCTTCACAGCACCTCCAGAACTGGCCAATCTCAAAACTATAGTAAGGAATAAACCAAACAATAAAGTCCTAACTCAACTTTATTTTGTAGGGATGAATAACTACCTTCTGAACTAGTTTCCAGAACAAGTTCAGTGGTATTAGCATGTCATCCCACTACTTGGGAAGCTGACATGGGAGGATTTCAAATTCTAGTACACTATAAGCAACACTGTAAGACTTTATCTCAAAGAATGCTTGAGCCTTCAACTAAGAAATTCCAATATTCCAAATATTCACAGTATGAGTATATTAGTCCATTTTTTATTATTATAACAAATCTCTGAGGTAAACTAACATTATTTTTTTTTTTAAAGAAGCCAGTTTTAGCTCACATTTTGAAAGGATCAAGGTGGGCATGGTACTGACACAGATGCAGTTATGATGGTGATGATCTTCCCGCTAGCTCAGAGTTTTATGTTGTAGTCAATCAAAACAGAGAAAGTATGGCATCAAGAGATTGAGGGAGCTGTTCACTCTACATCTACAATCTGAAGAAGAGAGTAATTAATCCATTCCTTCTGTTACTCAGCCTGGTTTCTCCACTCTTCTATAGTCCAGGATCCCTTGCCTAGGGAATAATGTCAGCCACAGTGAGTAGCCATTCTTTCCACCTCAAGACAAATCCCCAAGGTATGCTCAAAGGCCCAAGATTCTAGATTATGTCAAGTTGACAAGTAGCATCATGGGAAATATGTCAACCTTATCATTGAGAATATGTAAAAGTCCAGAAGTTCAGGGCCTGACAGATTGGATTGTTCTCTAGATTAGGATGTTCCATTACTCCCTACAGAAAACTATTGAAAATAATCATACAGCAAAAATTAAGATATATCTTTATTTAAAAGCAGCAAGGGATAGTCCAAAGGTCTACAAAGGATGATTCATAGAAAGGCAACGAGGTCAGGATGAAATCCTGATTGGTGTTAAATCAGGATTTAGCACAGTGTGGGCTTTAGCAGTTGACTCTGAGTTTCAACAGCCACCCAGACATATAAACTGAGACATAAGGCCTTCTTAAGGCAGGGACCTAGATAGGTTCTCATTAATGATACAGAGGTTAGAAAAATAATTCTTAATTCCTATTTCCAGGTAAAACTGATAATTAGTGACACATTTTTAGTACAGAATTCACAAAAACTCAGAATAAAGTATAAAACAATACAAAAATTTATAGGGGTTACAAATGACAAGAAATATAGTCTAGAAGGAATATTTTTTTCCCTTGGAGTATCTGCCAATTTTTGTTGACCAACAGTGTAATTTGTAAGAAACCATGTTTACAACAAAATGCAGACAAAATTTGAGACATAGAAAGTTAGACCAAGTATGTACAAATGAAGACTAGATAATCATAAGATATGCAATACAAAAATATAAAACTTTAAAGTTGTGATCACCATAAAGCAAGGGTAGAATGCTTATTTATCTCTGGGCAAGACAGATGAAGCCTCCATGGGAGTCTCTCCCAGAAACCCATCTGGACCAAAAATTCACGAGGAAGGTATAACCCCCTGAAATTTTCCAAACCAAAAGTGCAATTTAGAGCATTCCCAGTGGTGTATAAAATGTAATGAAATCCTTTTTTTTTTTTGTAGTAATATGCTTTAGCTTGGGTCTCTGAGGAGCAATGAAAAAGCACACACTCACAAAAACACTCTACATACCATGAAGAAACAGGTAACTATGACAGAGATTAAAAGCAAGAATAACAACTAGCCTAGACTAGAGTTTACCCACCTCCAAGTTTTAGGGTTGAACACAGCCCCTCATGTATACTGTATAACTGTGCAGCCACTGAATGATAGCTCCAACCCCGAAATAGATGCTTAATGATGATCAGTGTTGAAGTAATCATGACAGAATAAAGAGTTAGTAAATTAATATATTTATGGAAGTAAATTAGATATTAAAAGTATGAGAAAAATAAAAAAGGTGGGGAAATTTTGAAAAGTAACCAAGTAGAAAACTTATAAACAATATTAGAAACTGTGACTAAATTAAATAATAGGTTTTGTAGAAGATATGATTCATTAATTACCAAGATGGAGCTTAAGAAGCTAGAAAAAAGAGACTATAAACAAGGCATTAACAGTTACAAAGGGCAGAGTAAGGTTGTGGCTGTCTTTTGAACACGAGCTGTTTCCCCACAAAGACTCATGTCTTATGGGCTTGGATTCCAATGTAAGCAGCATTCAGAAACTGGGGTTTGAGGGAGAGACCAGAGTGTGAAGGTTCTTTCTTCAAAATTGAATTAATTCATTGATGGGCTTAAAATGTTCTGGTATTGAGAGGTGGTTGAAATGTTAAATGGTAGGCTAATGCTGGAGAAAGTCAGTTTCTGTGAGTGTGACGTTGAGGGATAGATCTCATCTCCACTCCTTCCTGTCTGAAGTGTTGTTTGTTTCCTGGCGTCCAGGAAGTAAGTGACTCACTCTACAACACCTTTTCACCACGATGTTCTGTCTCTCCACAGACAGAAATGAGTTCAAAAAAATTTTTCCCTTTAAGTTGCTCTCCAGGTGTTTATTACAGCAACAAAAAAAAATCGACTAATGCAAGGGTCAAGCAAACAATCAAATAGTGTTCAAAAGGATTCTACCTATCCAAGAGCATGGGAGATCTTTCCATTTTCTGGGATCTTCTTCAAATTTTTTCTTTAAAGATTTAAAGTTCTTGTCATCAGGTCTTTCACTTGTATAGTTAGAGTTACTCCAAGATATTTTATATTTGTAGCTATTGTATGATAATTTGTATTATTGTATGATATTGTATGATGGGTGATGATTCTCTGATTTCTTTCTCAGCCTGTTCATCATTTGTGTAAAGAGGACTACTGATTTTTGGAGTTAATCTTATATCCTGCCACCTTAATGAAGGTGTTTATCAGTTGTAGAAGTATGCAGGTAGGGTTTTTTGTGTCATTTATGCATACTATCATCTGCAAAATGTGATACTTAGACTTATTCCTTTTTGATTTGTGTCCCCTTGATCTCCTTTTGCTGTCTTATTGCTCTAGCTATAACTTCAAGAACTATATTGCGTAGATATGGAAAGATTGAACAGCCTTGTCTTGTTCTTGATTTTAGTGGAATCGCTTTGGATGTCTCTCCATTTAATTTGATGTTGGTTGTTGGCTTGTTGTAAATTGCTTTTATTATATTTAGATATGTCCCGTGTATCCTTGATCTCTCCAAGACCTTCATCATGAAGGGGTGTTAGATTTTGTTGAAGGCTTTTTCAGCATCTGAGATGATAATGTAGTTTTCTTCTTTCAGTTTCTTTATTTGGTACATTATATTACTAAATTTACATATGTTGAACCAGCCCTGCATCTCTGGGATGAAGTCTACTTGGTCATGATGAATGACTTTTCTGTTCTGTTTTTGGATTCAGTTTGCTAGTATTATATTGAGTATTTTTGTGTCAATGGTCATAGTCTGTAGTTTTCTATCTTTGCTTCATCTTTGTGTGGTTTGGGTATCAGGGTAATTGTAGCATCATGAAAGGAGTTTTTTCTATTGTGTGTAATACTTTAAGGAGTATTGGTATTAGCTCCTCTTTGAAGTTTTGGTAGAATTCTGCACTGAAGCCATCTGGTCCTTTGCTTTTTTTTGGGGGGGGGCTTTTAATGACTTCTTCTATTTCCTTAGGCTTTATATGTCTCTTCAAATTGTTTATGTGGTCTTTATTTAATTTTGGTATGTGGTACCTATCCAGAAATTTGTTCATTTCTTTTAAATTTTCCAATTTTGCTGAGTACAGGTGTTTGAAGTATGTTTTGATGATTCTCTGAATTTCATCAATGTCTGTTGTTATGTTCCCCTTTTCATTTCTGATTATGTTAATTTTGATATTATCTCTCTGCCTTTTGGTTAGTTTGGCTAAGGGTTTGTCTATCTTGCTGATTTTCTCAAAAAACCAACTCTTTGTTTCATTAATTCTTTGGATTGTTCTCTTTGTTTCTATTTTATTGATTTCAGTTCTCCATTTGATTATTTATTTTCCTCCATTTGATCTATTCCTCCAGGGTGAGTTTGTTTCTTTTTGTTCTAGAGCTTTCAGGTGTTCTGTTAATTTCCTAGTATTGTATTTTTTCAATTTCTTTATGTGGACATCTAGTGTTATGAACTTTCCTCTTAATACTGCTTTTATAGTGTCCCATAAGTTTGGGTACATTGTACATTCATTTTCATTGAATTCCAGGAAGTCTTTAATTTCTTTCTTTATTTCTTCCTTGACCCAGGGGTGATTCAGTTGGGGCAATATTCAGTTTCCATAAGTTTGTAGGCTTTCTGGAATTTGCATAGATTTTAATTCTAACTTAAAGATACAGGAGGTTGTTCTATTTTTTTTATTTAGTCTGTTGAGGTTTGTTTTATTACTGAGTATGTGGCCAATTTTAGCAAAAATTCTATGAGGTGCTAAGAAGAAGATATAAACTTTTGTGTTTGGGTGGAATGTTCTATAGAGGTTTGGTAAGTCCATTTGAGTCATGACATCTGTTAGTTCTCTTATTTCTCTGTTAAGTTACTGTCTGGCAGACCTGTCCAGTGATAACAGTGGAGCGTTAAAGTTTCCCACTATTAGTGTGTGAGACTTGATGTGTGATTTAAGCAATGTTTCTAATAAAAATGGAAATCTTACCAAAAGCAATCTGCAGATTCAATGTAATCCCCATTAAAATCCAAACACAATTCTTCACAGACCTTGAAAGAACATTACACAACTTCATATGGATAAACAAAAACCCCAGAATAGCTAAAACAATCCTGTAACAATAAAGGAACTTCCAGAGGCATCACAGTCCCTGACATCAAGCTCTACTACAGAGCTATATTAATAAAAACAGCTTGGTATTGGCATAAAAACAGTCACATAGATCAATGAAGAACTGAAGAGCTTGACATTAATCCATGCACATATGGACACCTATTTTTTGACAAAAAAAAAAGCCAAAAAGGTACAATGGAAAAAGAAAATCATGTTTAACAAATGGTGCTGACATAACTGAATCTCAGAATGTGGAAGACTACAAATAGATCCATATCTATTGCCTTGCACAAAACTCAAGTCCAAGTGGATCAAAGACATCAACATAAGCCAGTTACATTGAACCTGATACAAGGGAAAGTAGGAAGTAGCCTTGAACACATTGGCACAGGAGACCATTTCCTAAATATAACCCCAGTAGCACAGACATTGTGAGCAACAATCAATCAATTAATCAATCAGTCAAACAATAAGGGACCTCATGAAACTGTGTGGAAGCCCTAAGAGCTATGTGAGAAATCAGACTATACTTCAACAAGGAACATATGGAGTGCTTCAGACTAAATATGAAAGGCAGTACCAGTCTAACACTTGCTTCCAACAATCTTCATTTGGGCACTAGACACATGAACAAGCCAACTTATTCTCTGCTTCTCAACTGGATCTAGGCCTGACTCTCGTTGATGCCATATGGTGAAGGGGCAGCCATGTGAGCACCATATGAATTCCTGATACTGACACTGTTTGTTTTAGGCTACTTCATTTTGAGTTGGTTTGTTATATAGCATCAAAATGTTAGGATGCCTAGAAAATGACTACACCATTGAGCAATGAGCTACATCCCAGTTAATGGGTACAATTGTCAGATTGCTCTCTCTTCATACAGTCTATATAAAGTTGTCTTGCCTTTCCTGTTTTTCTCAGGGACCGTCAAATTGAAAACCCACCTCCATGACTTAGACCAACCCCTGATGCCAATCAAAGATATTTTAGGACTCAGAGTATGGCCAATTCTTCCTCGCTGGGTATTTTGTGAACTCTCCAGGAATTATAAGCTGTCTATTGTCCAAGTATATTTATATCTTGCCTGGTTTGTATTTCTTAATATTCCTATAATTCATAGGAGGTTGGACCTTGGAAACATCCAATGCGAGAATTCCAATGATTTTTGAGCATTTACTTTGATCAGATCTGAAATTCTCTTCAGAAACTTGTTAGAAATAAGGGCTGGGCAAAACACTTGGAGGTCACTAGGGCACAGCCAAAAAGCACCAAAGTTATGAGCCTTCTATAGTCTCTGCATGTTGTAGTTCTAGGGTGTATAGATGGAGGCTGTTCATTTGTTTCCCGGCCTCCCAGACCTGAAATAATCACAAACAAACTATGTCAATTACAACACTGCTTGGCCTATTAGCCCACACTTCTTATTAGCTAGCTCTTATATCTTAAATTAACCAATTTCTATTAATCTGTGTATCACCATGTGGTTGTGGCCTACCAGTAGGGTTCCATTCAGTGTCTGGCATCTGTCTCCTGCAGCAGCTACATGGATTCTCCCTGACTCTGTATACTATCTCTCTATATATTTCTTCTAGCCTGGCTATATTCTGTTAAGCCATTGGCTGAAAGCGGTTCTTTATTAACCAAGGCAATAAAACATATTCATAGCATACAGAGGGGAATCTCACATCACCTCCCTTTTTCTGTCTAAATAAAAAGGAAGGTTTTAACTTTAACAGCAAGATGATATACAACAAAACAGTTATCAAACAGGAACTATAGTTGCAATATTTATATCTATTTTATCTTTTATTATAACTAAGGAAAAATTATAATTATAGCTATCTGTTCTTCAACTCCATCAAAGACTCCAGAAGGATATAATATTACCTAAGTAAACAGGAAATGCATTGCAAGCAACTTCCAAAACTCAGGAATTGACAGAGACATCTCACTGCCTGGGCAGTCACCCAAAATTCTTCTGTTACATTGGGGAAGCCATCTTCAGCCTACAGGCCCAAAGAATCTGGAAGACTTCTCCATGAAGCAGTATATTTCAAAGACAGCTCCATCTATATTGGCAGTTTGTCAGTCACTTTCTTCTGTGCCCTGCAGAATGTCTGGCAGACTCTTTCATGAAGAAGGAACCCTCATCTCACCTTCCTTGGGCAACTTCAGCAGTCATTTTTTCCTGCGGGTCCTGAATGTCCAATCCATACAGCATAACAAAAAGCAGTCTAGAAACAACAGTTTCTTGCCCACATGGGTAACAAGCTCCATGAGGAGCCTCTTAAATGCCCATCACCCTCTTGAAGTAGATTGGTGCTGCCAGTAGCAGATGTGTCTCATTGTCATAAAATGTCCTAAGTTCTTAAACATTTTAAATATCATATTCTGTTAGTCTTTAAAAGGTTTAAAGAATACCTGCCCATCTGAAGTATATCTCTGTACATCTAGAAAACCTAACTTGACTACAAGATTGACTATTATAGATGATTATCTGTGAACCTGTATTTCTTAATTATATGTTGCATTTTTAAATTAACTGCATAAACACAATACCTTATTCAAGAGCAAAAATATACATATAAAAAATTGACCTTAAATTTGTATCAATAAACCAAGATCCATACCAATGCAAAGTATCCATCTCTATAGCATATCCTCCTTTAAATGTAAACAAACATTTGGAAACAATATTTAGGAATTTGGGCATAGTTCTCTCCAAACTGCTTCTTGCTTTTTGTTGGGCAAAGTATTTTTGGTTGTTCACAGTATTTTGGGTGGTCTTGGTCTGTCAAACCACATTAGTCTGGAAGGAATCCAAAGGTCCTCATCTTCTGTGGAAAAAAAGCAGAACCTCTTTTCCAAAGCAACATATCCTTAGACCCAAATTTTAAGTCAAGATACCTTTAAAATATAAATGTTGGTTTAGCTTAGTAGTCTATATAATGAAATATCTCTCTGTACTTAGCTCCTTCAAGTCAAAAAATTCAAAGAAAACACAATAATATATATATAATCCAGATTCTCTGTGTATATTCCATCCTTATATGGCTTATTTTTCTTTACTCCTTTAATCTATGACTGTCTGTATTGTGTCTCTTTAAAGACCTTACTTTTTTCATTAAAACACTGCTCGAACTATTAGCTTATGCATATTTCTAGCTAGCTCTTATATCTTAAATTACTGTATTTCTATTAATCTGTGTTCTGTGAATTGCCACATGGTTGTGGACTATAGGTAGATTTCTGTCCAATATCCAGTGGCTCTTCCAGTGGCTACATGGTTCCTCCTTGACTCCACTACTCTGTCTAAATGTATCTCTCTCAGTCTGCCTATATTCTGTTAAGTCATTGGCCAAAACCAGATTTTTTTAAATTAACCAATGGCAATAAAACATATTCATAGCACACAGAGGGGAATCCCACATCAAGGGTGTGCTTACATCTGGACACAACTAGAAAGCTTGTGGGTCTAGGCTACAGGGAATGAACAAAGAACCTGACTTATCATTCTGATTTTTTTTTTTTACAGTGTGAACTTCAAACAGGAAAAGGCATTTTGTACTTAGTTACCAAGCAAACTGAGTCTACATGCAAGGTGCATAGATGATTCTTGGGTGTCTGTAGGACTGGAAGACCTTGGAAAGTCCCTCCCATAAGCAGTTGAGCCTACAGGCATAGTTCATTTATTGCCAAGCAGCCTGAAAATGCTCCCAGATAGATACCTGGGTCATTTATTTCCTGACTATACAGGGAACATTGCCCCCATTCCCATCCCTCTGCTATTTTGCCTCAGTGGCTAACACAACACTAAACCACTGCTTTTGTATCAACAGGCTCTGACCCCAGAAGCTTTGCCACATGAAGAACAAGACTCTGTAGACACGAATTTCTTGTACTTGCATTATGCATCCTTGAACAGTCCTTCATAGGCCCACAGCAGATGTTTAGTGGTCCTTTCATTTTCCTTTTCAGAGGAATTGTAATTGGTGGTATTTCAATTAGGCTTTCCCTCAGGATGCTTCAGCTTTCTTCCTCACCAGGGAATCCAGATTCCCTCTTCATGTACCAAGCTGATTAGATTTCTTAATTTCCTAAAATTTACTGTCTTGAAGCTTAATATATTTGTATGATGAGGTGTTTGTCTCTCCCTCTCCTCTCACCATAGAGCTATAGCAGTCACTGCTCAGACCCTCACTTATTATCCTGGATCCCTTTCTTTAGATGGGTAATCTATCACTGAACATTTTGTCTTCCTGGATAAATGGCTTTGCTGAAGCTGAAAGATGCCCTCTACATGGATTAAAATGTATGTCCCTAGGTAGTAGGTTTACAAACCTAGCTGTTACATTGGATCTGAATTGGGGTAGGTGGCTAGCATGAACCTTGAATAGACTTATTTGTAGTTTCTTATTCATTTACTTATTTATTGCTTTAACTTTCCTATGTTTGTAAAATATGCAATAAAAATATAAGTTAAGGTGGTTTCCAGTTTCTTGGAAATTATTATTAACGTGAGAGTCCAATAAGTGATGATGGTGAATGACTAGGGGATGCTGTGTAAATTGCTTTGAACAAAGCAAAATATTTAAGTAGGCATGTAAGTCTTTGGGGACTAGAGGCAGGTTTCTAACAAAAGTCTCAATTGAGGCTTGAAGAGTAAATCAGAGGTTTCAGAACAAGGAGATTGAGAATGGGCTGAAAAGGTGTGGCAGGAGGGAAGTGAGAATTCTGAACAATGGAGAGACCTAACACCAAGAGACAGCAAGGCTGGAAAGAACTGTAAGAGTAATTACTCACTACTGGAGTGTGAAACAATGGGTAAGAGATACCAGGTGAGACAGACTGAAAAGAAATAAGAACCAAACATGGGTCAGTAGGAAGGACCAGAGCATACAAGAGCTGGTATCCAGCCTAAGTCATTGGTGCTGCACCAGACATAGAACTCATTACTCTTTTGGCCCCTCTTTGCCTAATGTCTTAGAGAGTTTAAAGCTTACTAGAAGTCCTTTTTGCACCCAGAAATCTAGAGAGTCTCCAATAGCCTTTAGACTTGTGAAGGACAATTCTGGCAGCAGATACCATACAAACATAAGACACAGGGCTGCTTTGATCTCTGAAACTCACAAACCTTCTGACAAAAACCAAAGGTACCATGACAGGACAAAATAGTTCCAGCTGAGAAACAGATGGGGAAACACAGGCCTGGTGAACCAGGAGGTGGGGAATCTGGATTATCAGAGAAGAATCTATGAAAGTATGATGGAGTTGATGTTAGCTTCAAATTTCTATACTTAGTGATCCCCCTTACTACATTCAAGTATAGTTCTATATGCATTTCAAGTATATGTCACTGTTGGTACTCACCACTGTTAAAAGGAATGACTTCTCTGTTGTAAGGGTTTTAAAGCAGAGGTTTTTCTCCTAAGCTTCTTGTTGGAGTATAGGTCAGATGGACAGAAGGTAGAAAAGGTGGCACATTTATTACAATTCTTCCCCAAATTTGGTGCAGGGCAGAGGAACAGAACTTTCTCAAAGTTAGAAGAAATGGTAATTTATAAAAATTAGAGGTGAGAAGAGGCCTGAAATTAGGGATCAAACTATAAAAAATATAAATTAAAGTGGAAGAAGATATTAGAAGTTGAAATTATCTAAGAACAAAAGCCTATTCCAAGTTAGACCAAGTTATCAGATGGATTATAATGCTGATCATAACAACATGTATTTTCAAGCATTCACTATGTGCCAGGCATAACATTTTACAGAAGGAGGATGGAAGGATGGATGGATGGTCAGGTGTTTGGTAATAGGAGCAGAGAGTAGGTAGGTAGTAGAACCAATCTGTCATCCTGCTCCCAAAGACACAAACATCATTTCTGTGCAAACACATTCAAATCTCATAAGAAATGTCTATGTGGGGAAGGAAAGTCTGCAGGTCACATTTTTTAAAATGTCCTAAATGAGACATGCATAATGAAAAATCCAGTAGTCCTATTAACATGAGTGGAGGAAATCTCATTATGTCCCACTCAAGATGAAAAGCTACAGTCTACTGGGAAGAAGAATTTGGTCTCTCCAGGGATAAATTCACTGAAAGGTTGGCTAATCCCAAGCAGTTAGTACTAAGCACATGTACTCAAGACCAACACTAACTAGACTCAGTATGTACATACTAATATATGTATAATGTTTATATATATTACCTATGTATACACCTATGAACATATGTTACAGAAGAGGTCTTGAATTTGAGAGGGGTAGGGGTACACAGGAGGAGTTGGAGAAGAGAGAGGGAGGTATTAAAAGGATGTAAATATAGTACTCATGTATGAAATTATTAGAAATAAAAAATAAGACAAAAATATGTTAGTATGACAAGCAGAATCTGTTAGGAAGCCTTAAAGAAGACGTTGTGCAATATCAACCTCACAGAGCAAAATGTGTAATGTTTCTCAATGCTTTAGGCTATGGTAGACAAACAGCAGGATAGAGGGCTAAATGGGAACCCAGGGCAGACGCTCAAATCTTTCCTCCATCTGTCTCATGAACTGGGCTTCCTGTCTCCTTTTGCTCAGCCACAGAGACAAGTTGGTAATCCCAAGTACAAATGAAGGCTAGGAACCTGCTACATTCTAAGGAGGAATGACAATGTGGGAAAGCAGGGCCCAGAGCAGGAAGGAAGGGGCTCTGTGAGAAAGATGGGGTTCACTCAGCACCCTTCCCTGCTAGGAGATGGTAGGGAAGGAACTTGTGGCCTGGCAGTCAGTGCTGTCAGCTCTATAAAGCCACATTTACCCAGGATGGTTAGAAACTGAGGGGGAAAGACGGTTAAAGAGAAGTCTCTGCACAGAAAATGTACAACTTTAAGATTTTATTTCAACAAATACATTACAGCATATCAGTTTGCCTTTTGTCCTAAAGCCCACACTTGTTTTTCAGTCTGAGTCTGTAGTTTGGAAACCTGCATTTTCATGGACAAAGGTAAAGGCTCCAAGTTTCAGCCCTACTTTCAAACCTTCTTAAAGGAAAAAAAAATGCAGTTACATGTGATGCCATCTAGGGGAAGCTTCATTCTCCCATTTTACTCTTGTCTCCCAACCACTTAGTGTAAGTCACAGACATCTGATTGAGCACCAGGAGCTGCTTGCTTCAGCCCTGGGAGAGAACCCAGGGATTTGCACATGCCAGGCAGGAGCCAGATCACTAAACCCACACTCAGTTTTTTACCACACCTTTTAAATAACTTGGTCTTTTGAGTTTTCCAACTAATTTAACTTAGTTTTATGACAACTGCTCTACTTTCTTTCAGATGCACATTTTATTAACTTATATAATATCTAATTAGGTCAGAGTGGCAGAGGAGCAAGCAGGCTTTCCAATGGCACTTTTACCATTGACCCAGAATGAACTGCTAAGATGATATGCAAATGGATAAGTACACATTCCACAGGGAATTGAGAATACTGGAAGGGCAAAGAAAACCTTGGAGCATCAAGAGCAGTATGAGCCGCCAGATCTTCACTCAATGTAGCAGACAAATGACTGACAGGAAGATAGATACAGAACATCCCACAAAGACATCCTTCATTTGTGTGTGTGTGTGTGTATGTGTGTGTGTGCGTGTGTGTGTGTGTGTGCGTGTGCGTGTGCGTGTGTGTGTGTGTGCGTGCGTGTGTGCGTGCGTGTGTGTGTTTCAACCCTCTGCCACCATGGGGGAAAGAAGGATACCATTTTTAATTATAGGACAGAAATGAACAGACTCTGAGACATCACCAGCAAAGCCCTAGAATACGAGCAAAGCCTCAAGTGTAGAGTGTAGAGCTCTGTTCTGTTGGTGGAGGGTCATTCCAGTCATACCTTTCTGTCTCAGTCCTATTTGAGCAATCTGAGAAGAGAACTGGGGAAAATACTGAGACTGAGAAAGGGGAACAGCACAAGAGGCTGCACCTTGAGGAAGATGTGACCATGGTGGAGAGGTGCTAATTAAAGGGACATATTGCTGGAGCTGCCCCATCACCTCTTTCTCCTCAGTCTTAGATGAAGTACCTGGGGCCTCAGTAATCATTTTGAATCTATTAGGTAGTGAGTATGAATATAAAAACATACCTGCTTAGGCTAAAAAGATTTATTTCTTGATGGAATTATTTAGTACTGAAGAATAAGAGCAAATTATGCAATGAAGGAAGATGAATGTGTTTGGTCCGAGGCCATGTTTTAAATTATTCATAAATAAAAACATTCATAATTAATAACATTCATCTCCAAATATGTTTTTACCTAAACTGTAGAATATCTTGATTTAAAAACCCTCTTATATTACTGTGTAGCATATTTAGGTGGACTATGTTAGTGACATAATATCCCCTGATACAGTGCTAGAAAGTTTTATACCCACTATCAGATTAAAAAACAATCATCAATCTACCCTAGCTCTGAGCCCTGAGAGCTACAATAGTAACTCACCTACCTGGAAAGACATCACCATGATGCAGATAGTGGCACAAATATTATAGAAGTAGTGAAATAACTTTCTGACTGTATTAAAGGCCTACTCTTCAGATGGAACCCATACCTGGCACAGTTATCAAGATCAAGAGTTAGTGGCTACACAGATATTATAGGCCACAGGGAAGAATCTACTACTATTCTTCTGCTAATGGGACATAGCACGAACCAACTCCTAAAGACTTCTCATTATATATGCAGATTAGTGAATCTCTCTGCCCTTGTCATGGGAGCTTCTTTATTACAGTACATAGCTGTTAACATAGAGACCCACAACTAGTCAAGGCATATATTTTTCAGATCATGTCTATGTCTGTTCTAACTCTAAGAAGATAAGATTGAAATGGGGAATACCTTAATTATTAGAGTTTTGTTACATAGTAGGACACATGCTCTTTTCAGCTTTGTTTTTCTTTCTTCAGTTTGTTTCGGCCATGTGGTATTCTTTGTGTTTCCATAGGTGCTGGATAGCCTATGTCACCACAAGCTAGAGTTGTCTGGGAGGAGGAAAACTCAATTTAAAGAAATGCTTCCATAAAATCTAGATGTACAAAAGGGGATTTTCTTAATCAAGATAAATCCCAACTTACACTGGGGTATGACCCTAAGAATAGACATATGACCCTTGAAACACAAGAGAAACCCACACATACAGTTGGCAGGTCTTTGACAAAAGTGCTAAGCATATATAATAGAAAATATATATATCAACAGATGCTGTGGGGAAAAACCAGATACCCACATACAAAAACTTTAGAGTGGACCTTCTCCTTAAACTGCCCACAAAAATACAACTCCAAATAGACTGAAGACTTTAACACAAGACCCAAGACTTCAAAATCCCTAAAAGAAAACATGAGGGAATCATGACTTGCTTTTGCCAATTGTTTCTTTGTTTGCTTTCTTGCTTGTTTTTGATATTCTAATTACAACATTTCTTCCCTTCCTTTCTTCCTCCAAACCCTCTGATATATTTCTCTCTATTCTCCTTAAAATTCATGACACTAAATGCAAAAGAAATAAGTGTCATGATACTACATTAAAATGCTTCTGCTAGCAAAGTGTAAAACAACAGAAGAAAGGGTAACCTGTGGGAAGGGAGGATGTATTTGCAAACTATGGTATCTGAGAAGTTAATTCCCAAGAAATGTAGGCAAAACCTGAAACTCAATAGCAAATATTTATCCAAACATTTAAAAGTGATCAAACAGAAATGTTAAATGTCATTGACCTCTGAAGAAATGCAAATATGTTCCATGTCACTACACAGTTGTTAGGATGACCATTATCCTACTAGAAACCAACAAGAAATGAAGAAGGTGTAAGGTGTTGATGAGGTTATGGAGAAACTTGAGCATTATATACCATTGATAGGAATAAAGCACACTCAGAGGTTGCGGTAATCAATCAATCAATTGAAACCAGGGTCTCAAAGCAGTAGTTGTATATCCAAACAATAACCAAGCTATGAAAACAACTTAAAACTCTATTGAAGGATGAATGGAAAAAGGCAAATAGAATGCCGGTTAACTTGAAAAGAATTTTATCTTGTAATATGCAGCAAGATGGATGAATCTTGAAGATGTAATGCATAGGAAAATAAATCTGTTGCAGAGGGACATACAAAGAACTTCTAGTGGTAGGAGATATCCAGAGAAACTCAGTTTATAAAAGCAAAAGGTAGAATCATGGGCACCAGGTAGAGAAATGGAGACTCACAGTCAACAGATACAAAGAACCCAGCACTAGAAGATGGATAAGAATATTATTAGGGTTTAACACTGTTCTCACAAAAATGTAAAAATGAAACAAAAGAGGTATGCCTAAAAAATAAGGGATTTCCTTAAAACAAGAAGAGAAATAGAGAGGGATATTGGTGATTGGATAAATACATGAAAAGTTACAAGATATTGATTAGAAAATGTTGTTGGAACCACAGTGCAAAAGTCCTTGCACCTACAGATCTCCAGAGAAACCAGGAAAGTTAAGCATACAGGATCGTCCTCTCAAAGTAATGAACCTAAAACTGGTTATTTCATCCAAAAAACTGGGAATTAGAGGTGATTTACAGCCTGGTGATCTATGTTATCTGTTGAGTTAGGCCATATTAAGTACTTACAACCAGTACTAGAGGTGGCTACTAATCTAAATGACCATTACATTACCTGTACGGCCAGAAACTTCCCCAACCAGGACCTGGAGAGATTAGGGATACAAAGGATATTGCTAAATGTAATAAAGACAATTCACAGTAAACCTATAGCCAATATAAAATTAAATGTAGAGAAACTCAAAGCAATTACACTAAAATAAGGAACAAGACAAGGCTGTCTAGTCCATATCTATGCAAAATAGTACTTGAAGTTCTAGTTGGAACAATAAGGCAACTGACAGTGATCAAGGAGATACAAATCAGAAAGGAAGAAGACAAAGTATCATTATTTGCAGATGATATAATAATATTCATAAGTGGTCCTAAAATGTTCCACTAGGGAACCCCCACAGTCAATAAATACTTTCAGTAAAGTGCTTGAATAGAAGATTAACTCAAGTGTGCTTAGGCCCACAGCTGGGTCTAGAGTTGGCCCATCCAAACATCTATCCCATCTAGGACCTACTGGAGCTGGTGAAGGTACTGGTCCTGTGGAATGATAACCACAAGATCTCCATGACTCAGAGCAGCTGTGGTGTATCCAAGAAGTGCTTAGATGAGGATCCAGTGATGATGGTGTACCAGAAACCAGAGAACTTGAAGCAGTCCAATAATTCATTGCAGTGAATATTTGCAAGTAAAATTGAATGGTATACTATGTGACACACTTTCGCTCCTAATGCCACCAGGATGAATGAAGAGGAGTTGGGGAGTACCAGAGAGGCTTTTTGTTGTTGTTTTGGTGTGGGTTTTTTTTTCATTGTTCTTTTTCTGTTTGTTTGCTTGCTTGTTTTTCTTTCTTTTTTGTCTTTTGCTTGATTGTTTTGGGTTGATTTGGTTTGAATTTTTTTAAATTTTCATTTGGGAGGGCCACTGCAAGGAGGAGGGGAAGATTATGGAGGAACTGGGAGGTGAGCAGAATTAAGGTAGATGGTGTGAAATTCTCAAAGATTCAATAGAGATATTATGTTAAATAAAAAAAGAAGAACTAAAAGAAAGTCAGTAACTTTCTTGTATACAAATGACAAACAGATTGAGAATAAAATCAGGGAAACAGCATCTTTCACAACAGCCCCAAATAATATAAAATATTTTGGGGTAACACTAACCAAGCAACTGAAAGACTTTTATGACAAAAACTTTAAGTATTTAAAGAAAGAAATTTAAGAAGATATCAGAAGACCAAAAGATCTCCCATTACCATGGATCAGTGGGATTAACAGTAAAAATGGCCATCCTACCAAAAATGATCTACAGATTCAATGCAATCCCCATCAAAATTTCAATGTAATTCTTAACAGACCTTGAAAAGACAGTTCTCAACTTCATATGGCAAAACAAAAAATTCAGGATATCTAAAACAAGCCTGAACAATAAAAGAACTGCTGGCTATCATATCATTCCTGATTTCAAGTTATATTACAGAGCTATACTAATAAAATCCACATGGTATTGGCATAAAATCAGACATGTTGTTCAATGGAATGAAATTGAAGATGCAGATATAAATCCACATATATATAGGTACCTGATTTTTTATAAAAATGTTAGTGTTGCACACTGGAAAAAATAAAGCATATTCAACAAATAGTCCTGGTTGAATTGGACATCTGCATGTAGAAAAAGGCAAATAGATTTGCATTTATCCCCTTGCGAAAAAGAACTCAACTGCAAGTGGATGAAAGACCCCAGTATAAAAACAGATATACTGTTAGAAGAGAGAGTTAGGAAAGCCTTGAAAACATTGGCACAGGAGATGAATTTCTGATCAGAGCATAAGCACTAAGATAAACAATTAATAAATAAGACATCTTGTAACTGAAAAGTTTCCATAAGGCAAAAGACATTGCTAATCAGTAAAAGTGGAAGCCTACAGAATGGGATTTTTTTTTGCTAACTCCATTTCTAATAAAGGACTAATATCCAAAATATATAAAGAACCCAAGAAACTATATATCAAAAAGCAAAATAACCCAAATTAAAAATGAGGAACAGATCTAAGCAGAAAATTCTCAAAGAAAGAATCTCAAATGGCTGAGAAATGCTCAAGGAGATGTTCAACATCCTTAGCCAACAGGGAGATGCAAATCAAAGCTACTTTGAGATTCCATCTTATACATGAAAATGACTAAGATCAATAACACAAGGGACAGCTCATTTAGGCAAAGATGTGGAGCAAGGGGAATATTCCTTCATTGATAATGGTAGTAAAAAGTTGTACAGTCACTGTGGTAAACACTATGGAAGTTACTCTCTGAGTAACTTCCCAATGGGCCTCTATCCTACCACAAAGGTATTTTCTAAACCATGTTCATTGTGGCTTTATTCAAAATTTTCAGAAACTGGAAACAATCTAGGTGCCTTTCCACAAAAGAACGGATAAAGAAAATGTGGTACATTTACACAATGGAGTATTATTCAACTGCTAAAAAAAAAAAAAAAAAGCATCATTAAATTTTGAGGCAAATAAATGTAACTAGAAAAAAATCATTCCAAGTGAGTTAATCCAGACACAGAAAGATAAATATGGTATGTATTCACATATAAGGATATACCAGCATTAGGTAAATGAAAACCAAGCTACAATCTATAGACCTAAAAAGGTTAGGTAAAGGAGAAGGGGCACAGGGATGCAGGGATTTGCCTGGAAGGGGGTAATAAAATTAATTTTAAGAGTGGAATGGGGGTGAATGAGGATGGGAGGGGACAGATAGGGAGTGAGATGGAGTAGAAGGAGAAAGTTTAGGGAGAGCTGGCTGGAATTCAAAGGCAATTGGGGGTTAGTTTGAAAACCTAGTGCAGTGGAAACCTTCTAGAATCTATGAAGATGATCCAAATGAGAACTCTTAATAATGGAAAATATGATATCTCAAAAGGCCCTCACTGGTAGCCAGGTGAGGCTTTCAGTGGTGGGACTAGGGTGCATTCCATTGAATTGTTGGCCTAGGGGCTCCCATGGAAATTTCCAAACAATCTAGCCTCTTGCTAAGACAAAGAGTTGTTCTCAGCAAACTGATATGAGGGGATAGATATTGCCAAGGACAACATCCATATAACTTATTGAACATGGAGAAGTCTCTCCTATATTCTAGTGTCTTTGGTGCAAAAAGGTACTCTAAAGGCTACTGAAAAAGAAACATGGACACCAATCCAGCTACAAAACCTTTGACCTACAATCTGTTTGGCTTGGAAAACACACCTGGGCAGTGGTGGCACAGAATGAATGGGAGTAGCCAACGAATATCTGATTTTATCTAAGGCCCACTTCATGAGAAGGAACCTACTCCCTATACTGCTTGGGTAACCAAGATCCATAAATTAGATAGCCAAACACTACTGGTCTAAAAGGAAAAAAAAATAAGTAAAATGGTTCTTAATGATATTCTGCTATACTCATAGATCAATACCTTTTCTAGTCATCACTAAGGAAGCTTCTTCTCAAAGTAGGTGAGGAAAAATGAAGAGACACACAGTCATATATTATGCACAGTATAAATTAGAGGTCTCCATCAGATCCCTCCCCCTCAGAGCTCAGGGGATCCCACAAAAGAGGAAGCTGAAAGATTATAAGAGTCAGAGGGATGGAGGACACCAAAACACGGCCCTCTGAATCAACTAAGCAAGGTGCATATGAGCTCACAGAGACTGAAGCAGCACACACAGAGCCTACATGGACCTCTGCATGTTACAGCTATACCAGGTCCTCTGTCCTCTGCATATAAGTTAGAGCTATTAGCTTAGTATTTTTATGGTACCCCTGACAAGTTGGTCTTTGACTCTACTGCCTGATCTTGGTACCCTCTTCTTTATGTTGGATTGCAATGTTAAACTTAGATATGATAATTTTTATATTTTACTTTGTCATGTTTGTTTTCTCTTAGAAACCTGTTCTTTTCTCATGGGAGACAGAAAGAAAAGGAAAGAAAAGTGGGGAGAATTAGGAAGAGTAGAGGGAGGAGAAACTATAATCAGGATAAAAGAAAAGAAATTATTTTAGGTAAAAGGGAAAAAAATCTGACGGGGTAGAAACAGCAAGGTTGAAAACTTGCTTACTCAGCTGATTACTGGGATTAGTAAAAATGATGCAAGAAAAATTTCTGAGAGTTTTTCCTGGAAGATGGAAATGTTCAAGGACTCCTTGCAGAAGAAAAAGTGAGTCCCAGAAAGAGGACTAGCCTAAATCAGATTTTTGCCTTCTGATTATTCCGAAAGATTCATGGTCAATTGAGATACCCTTTTAATTTTTACTGTATTAGGATTCTCCAAAGGAAAAAGGGAAGGGTGTGTGTGTGTGTGTGTGTGTGTGTGTGTGTGTGGTGTAGTGTATGAGAGTGTGTGTCTGATGTGTGTTGAGTATTGTATGCAAGTGTGTGTGTGTATGTGTGTTATCTGCATGTGTTTAATTCTACTCAATCTATGTGTATTCTGAAAAAAAAAGGAAAAGGGATTTGTCTCTTCTGCTCTTGCATTTTCTTTCTAAGTTCCAATGCAAGCCCGAGATCCAGATGGCTGTTGATTCTGGTCCAAGTCTGAGAGACACCCTACATGGTTATATAACATCAAATAAACACTTCTTTTTAAAAAACCATTTATGCTTCTTAAACTACTTTAAAGTAAAAAGATTTAAAGGAGGAGAAAAATATAAAAGCTCTCAAATCTGAGGGCAACTGTGGGACAGAAAGGAAGTGATTGGACATGGTTGAAGATGGACTGATACATTTCGCACAACTGCAAAGTGAGCTGGGATTGATTGGTTCTATTCTTTTATCTGTATAAACCTCAGTTTTGGAGGACTCATTATCATTGCAAGACCCTTCTATAGCTAGAGACACATGTTTACCATGAGAGTATTATGCCCAAGGATTACAGATGAAGATAAATTAGGTATTGTAATAAGCAGACTTCAGTGTAAGGAGTATTGGTGTTAAAAACACGAATTTCAACTAACCCATGCAGTTGGATTATGAAAAAATGGTAATAAGTTGTTTTTATGACTGAAACAAAGGGATTTGTTTTGGGAGCTAGCTATTATATCTGTATAGATCCAGGATGATGACCCAGAAGAGGCAAGATGATGCTCTCTTCAGGCAAATAGTATGGACCCACCACAGACAACTCTTCTGAATATGCCAATAGCTACGTAAGATGCCATTGCACAGAGTAAGACAGCTTACAAGCACAGATCTGAGTCAGAGAAGTTTCTTTTTTCAGGAGACAGCAGTCAGTGGAGAGATGCATAGCTACCCAAAGTGCTGAGACTAATAAATAGAGTACCCAGCTCTAAATGGGACATGTTTATTAACCCCTCCACCTCCTTGGTAAAGTGAACATTGCAGAAGGAGAAACAAAAGGAATGTAAAACTCAACGGTTAGGGACAGTGCTGTGAAATACTGCCTTTTCAGCATGACTAGACCATCACACTCATGAACTCACAGTACACAAGATCATGCCAGCCAAAGCTCTAGCATCAAAGGGGTGGATGATTTTCAGGCCCACTCAGTAGCTATTGACAGTGGATGCTGCTGAGGTAGGAAGAATGTTTTTGGTTTTGTTTGTTTTTTTTTTTTTTTGAGGTTGGGGAAGAAAATTGGGGCATTTAGGATCATATTCCATAGTATGATTATATGAAATTCCAAAATAATAAATGAGTAATACTAAATTAATGTGTGATAAATTGTTAAATAAAATAGAATGTTGTAGGTCTCAAAGCATGTTTTATATTTGATATTTAAACACCATGACATCATTTATAAAGTTCTTTCTTTAGAACTGCATAATCAAGTTGCAAAGAAAAAAATCATTCATTAAAAACTCATAATATTATAAGTTTACAATGTTGCATTTGGCTCCATTCATAGCTATCTTTACTGAGCATGCCTGGTAGATCATCTTACAGGCCACTTGAAACAGCCTGTCTTTTGTTGTGATTATATTTGTACAACGTCTATTTGTTTATTTTTAAAAATTATTGTTTCTATCAGTTTATCTGTGAGGTTTTAGAGTTCTCTCTCTTTCTGTTCCTCCCCCTACCCCATGTGTGTGTTCTATTAACAGTGACAATTTAAATGAGTTTCATTTTTATTCTCTATCCTCTGACTAATTGTTCCAGCAGAACCACTAGTCCTGCATTGAATACAAATACTGACCATGAACATCACTGTCTTACTCTTACTTACAGAGGGAGCACTGTAAACTGTATATTGGTATGTGTTACAGCTCTGCTCTGGCAGGGGAAGATTTCCCCAAAGTGTCACAGCTCTGAAGGGAAAGGTATTTCTTGGCAGTCAGAAGCCAAGGAATACCACTGTTATGGTTTAAATAAAATGCTGCATGATAGAAACGCTGCAGGTACCCGAGCAGTGGCCAGCAGCAGGCAGTGGGTCCCAAGATCACAGTGGGCCATGAGAGCACCTGGGTCCCAGGAAAGGAGCAAGTCCCAGGCAAGGAGCCACATGGTAGGTGAGAGATCCAGAGCAACAAGTCCCATGAAGAGAATCAGATGGATAGGCATGCCATGCAGAGGGAGGTTGGATAATTATTCAGTGGGTTATGAAAGGGAAAGAGAGAAGGGGGAAGAGCAGAGAGAAAGGCAGAGAGAGATAGAGAAACAGAGAAGGGGAAGGAGAGAAGTGGGGAGAAGGGAGAGAGGCAAAAGCAGCCTCTTTGGGAGAGAGATGGAAAAAAAGAGCTCAGACTGGAAGCAGAAGAAAGATCTGCCTGTCTCAGTGATAGATGGAGGAGGGATAGGCAAGGCTTGTCTCTTAAAGGCACAGGACAGGACAGAATGTTGTCTGAGGTTTCCCGCAATCATTAAGTCCCCAAGAAATCACACAGAGGTCTACATTACTTATGAACTTATTGACCTAGTAGCTCAGACTTCTTACTAACTCTTATAACTTATATTAGCCCATTATGCTTGTCTATGTTAGCCACATGGCTCAGTACCTTTTTCAGCAAAGCAGTCACATCTTGCTTGCTCTGTGGCTTGGCCAGGACTGCAGAGGAATGGGCTTCCTTCTTTCCAGAATTCTCCTGTTCTCATTGACTCACATCTACTTCCTGTCTGGTTGTCCCACCTATACTTTCTGCTTGGCTAATGGCCAATCAGCATTTACACCACTTCCCCCTCTTTTTTAAAAAACAAGAACTCTGAATCTAATATTCTTTTGTTTAGCTTTTTTCCTGACCATTAGCCATAAGAACTTGTAACCAACATTCTAAACAAAGGAAAATATCCATAGTTCATTTTTGGGGAATGTGAGCATAGTTTTCCAGGCTACTTCCTGCTGGTTGGGGGTGCTGATAATCTTACAGGGACCTAAAGAAAATTTAGAATTATGATCAAGTCCTGACTGGAGTATCCTGTGAGTCTTGATCATCTCAGGCAGCTCAGACATCTGGTACATCTGTTTCTACTAGAAATTTTTCAGGTGGTCTTCCTTGCTCAAACCTGATTTTCCTTAACTCAGAATGAATCCATACCTTCTCATTTCCTGTGGAAAAAAAAAACAAAACCTCTTTTCCAAAGTAACATACATTTTGCCTTCAATTTTAAAGTCAAGGTATTTTCAAAATACCTATATTTGATTAATTCAGCAGCATTTATAAACAAATATCTTTTAGCAGCTGTTGCTCCTTCAGCATTCAAACAATTCAAAGATGACATAATAATATACAGTATCTAGACTCTCTGTGTATTTTCCATCTTTACGTGGCTTTATTTTAACCTCTATTTCTTTTATTTTTATTTTTAATTTTTGGCTTTTGAGACAGGTTCTCTGTGTATCTTTGGCTGTCCTTGAACTCCCTCTGTAGACCAGGCTATCCTTGAACTCACAGAGATCTTCCTGCCTATGCCTCCCAAGTGCTGGGGTTAAAGGTGTGTGCTACCACATCCAACTACTCTCTCTTTTTTTAAGGACTTTAACCTTTTTCTTTTCTCTCTTAACCCTGCATATATTTTTAACACACTGTAAAACATTTAGAGGTTTTCTTCATCTTTCACTCTCTCTTTACTGGATATTTCTCTTTTTCTGCTCATGTGAGTCTTTAATTTGCTAAGCAATATAGAGAGGAGTAAATCCATGGCTTTGACAGCTAGATCCAGCCCATTTCTTAGCTTTCTGAGATTCCAGCATCATGGTGGAGGTATCGGCTGTAGCCATGTTTATTGCCACAACTCTATGGAATTTCAAGGTCCCTGCCAGCAAGCAAGCTGTAGCAGTCTGCTCACAAACCACTGTAGCTGGACTGTAGCTGGACTCCCGCCTGAAAGAGTCAGAGTTTGCACTGGCAGGATGGCCCAGAAAGCCAGCATTGTAAAATGGCATGGCATTTTTCCTGCTACAGCTGAAAGCCAAAAAGCATGCGGTGAGCTTTTCATCAACACTATTTAAGTGTTCCATAGCAGGACCTCTTAGAAGAGCTGCAAGGTTTTACAGCTAAAGCTGAGTCAGGAAGCCTGCCTTAAATGAAAGTGCTTGCTTGCTTCTAGCAAGCAGAGCAGACCCAAGAAATTCCTGCTACCAAGAAACCATGTGTGATGCTGTTATTTTGTGTCTAGAATTACTTCCCATGCTTTCTCAGGCTTTATGTGGATACAGTTGATCACATGGGTGCCATTCTGTTGTCTGAGGTTTATATCCTGCTTGGTTCCCGCAATCATTAAGTCCTCAAGAAATCACACAGAGGTCTACATTGGTTATAAACTGACCTAGTAGTTCAGACTTAATACTAACTCTTATAACTTATATTAGCCAATTATTCTTGTCTATGTTAGCCAATGGCTCAGTACCTTTTTCAGCAAGGCAATCACATCTTGCTTGCTCTGTAGCTGGGCCAGGACTGCAGAGGAATGCACTTACTTTTTCCCAGAATTCTCCTGTTCTCATTGACCCACCTCTACTTCCTGTCTGGTTGTCCCACCTATACTTCCTGCCTAGCTATGGGCCAATCAGTGTTTATTTAAAATATAATTGACAGACCACACCAACAGACCATTATATTTCCATCTCCTTTTTATAATAAAAAGACAGGAGGTTAGGCACAAAAGGTTAAACGAATTAGGGTGGTGGATTCTGAAAACTACTTCCTGCTTATTTGTGGGTGTTGTCTTGGGGGCTGAACCTGAGAAAGCTGGGTGCTGGTCACACCTTGGCTTAGATGGTCTCTTTGTCCCTGTCTGGTGTTTGTGGTATGGAAATGTCTGGTGTCTCTTATACTTGTTTAAGGTATTTGCAGAACAGAGGACAAAATCAAGTTTAGAAAAAAAAATTAGGACCAGAGAATTGAGAGGGGTATATCTGACCTGTTTAAGGTGGATCCTTCAATTCAGATATTTTTTATATAATAAAAGGTACCTTTAAGACTATGGAAGGCAGTACCTTATAGAAATTTGATTGGTGAGGCTGTTCTTTATATCAGAATGTCTGTGACAGGTATTTTTTGCATAATGAAAAGTATTTTTAAGACTATGAAAAGCAGCATGAAAGAGAAATTTGATAACTTGTATTTGTCCTCACACCTTTATAACTTGCAGGTACACATTTTAATAACTTGTATGTGTATTTTACTGACATTTGTTTGGTGAGGTTGTCCTTTTAAACTGACAAAATCTGTCAGCTGTCAAACTGCATCAAAGATCTTTGAGAAGGATGAAATTTTACTTGTTATTGATTTAAAACAACAGAAAACTTACTTGGTTGGCACCTAGAGCTATTCCTCAGGGTCCTCCATGGTCAGTGAAGGTTGTAATTGTCTTTTGCTGTTTAGCACAGGGCCTGCCAGGCTCCAGATCCTGTGGGCTAAGAAATCTGTAGGAAGACAAGCCTACCTTGACCTGAGAAGCTATGTTGTTGGTTCCAGTGATTCTTTCTACTGTTTGGTGATCTTTAGTTTAGATGAAAGGCATTTTTTTCCCATTGGTCAGTGCTTGGCAGTTGAAGCAAATTGTGGATGGATGTTGTTCTGTGCCCATTTGTCTCCTGTCTTCTTTGGAGGAAATAGAGTGCTGCTGCTAAGAGCCAACCTGTCTCCTTTTGTTATGAAAAGTTTTTTAATAATTAAATATTTAAATGCCATATTCTCCAGATCTCTGAGCAGTTGAGGGCTGTTTACTGGGTATAGATAAGTTATAGAATCTGCCTAGAGAGCTGGGTCTGAGCTTGAGTGTACTGGCTCTCAACTTAACAGGTAAAGCAGGGTTGAATTAAATATAAAGTATTGTTGTAAGAGACTTAAAAGTACATACCAATTTAAAACATGAGACTTATTGCTTTGTAGTCTGAAATAAGATACAATGAACAGACAATTATAACATTTAACAGTAAACATAGCTGCATTTAAGTTACATGTATGCACACACACACAGTGAACAGGAATTGAGCGAAGTGGATGCTCTTGATGGGCCCTACCAAAGGCATGCCACAGCACAAAACACACAGGTAACAGAGTTAACACCGGGAAAACAGGCAGCGAATACCTCAGTAAAGATGACGGGACTTGGTCACTGCCATCAGTTAAGATGGCGGCTGTTACATGTTGTATGGAAAAGCCATGATTTTTGAGCTGCAGAGTTTTAAACATAATAAAAAGAGAGACCTAGAGGCATGATTCACCTTATTTTCAAGCCACCATGCCACAAGCTGCAGTGGGGATCAAAGGCTGGAATTGAAAACAGCTGCCTCATGGATCTGACCAATCCATGGGCCCAGTGGTAGTGGTGTCAGGAGGAAAAGCAGAGCCAGCGGGACACTGGCAGAGCATTCACAGGTGGGTGGCTGATAGTTTGAGGGTTTATGCCATAGCTGAAAACATGAAAACCCATGAGAAACACCACAGGGCTTATAGAATAGTGTCCTCTCTCCATAGGCAGGGTGTGAAATTGTGGTGAACACTGCAGGGCCTGTAGAAGAGCATCCTCTCTTTACAGGTGGTGTTAAAGCCTGACTGGCTCCCGTCTGGGTGACTTGGAAGCCAGAGAGACTTAGAGGCTGTTCCGAGTGGTCTCTCATGGTGGGGATCCATACAAGTGGTTGAAAAGGAAAGGAAAGGAAAGGAAAGGAAAGGAAAGGAAAGGAAAGGAAAGGAAAGGAAAGGAAAGGAAAGGAAAGGAAAGGAGAAAGAAAAAGTCTGTAGGACTCTGGGCTCCCAAATCAAATGCACTGCACAGTGTGTGCAGTGCTAGTGTGGGAGGACCAACCCTGGGTTGTCTGGTCACGTTTTTAGCTATAGAAAGAAACCAGAGATGAATGTTAGTGAAGGGCTCAACGGTAGCTGTGAAGGCTGTGGTTGGTGGCTGGAAAGGGTAAACTCACCACCGAAGCTGCTGTTGTGTGTAGAGGTCAGTGTTCAGGCAGATAGAATGCAGAGCTGTTGTAAAGAAACCTGGTTCCCGAGCCCAGGGTTCTGTGTGTCCTCAAAGCTGGCCCACCTGTGGGCAGGAGGGAACATGGAAAGCCTGGCCAACTCACAAGCACCAATGTAATGGTTTAAATAAAATGCTTCCGTTTCTGAGGGGGCACAGCAGCAAAAAGGCTGCAGGTCCCCAAGTGGCGGCAGTGGGCAGCAGGCCATGAGACTATGCTGCAGGCCCCAAAGTTGTAGCTTCTGCCTCTCTCCCTTCTTCCCTTCCGCCCTCTGTCCCTCTCTCTGTGTGTCTCTGCTACTCTCTCTGCTCTTCTGCCTTCTCCCCTTACCCCCTCCCCTTCCCTTCTATAATGCACTAAATAAATATCCAACCTCACTGCATGGCATACTTATCCATGTCTCTGTCTGTCACCTGCCATGTGGCTCCCTGCCCGGGACCAGCTGCCTTTGGAAACCTGCTGCATGATCTCGTGGCATGCCTATCTGTCTCAGTCTCTCACCCACCATGTGGTTCCCTGCCTGGGACTTGCTTCCTGCCTAGAACTGGCTGCCTCTGTGACCTGCCATGGTCTTGGAACCCATTGCCCTCTGCACTCAGAGAACAGTGCCGTTTTTACTTAAACCATAACAACCACAATGTTACACTGCACAACACTTTCACACAAGAGAATTTTGGGAGGGAAGAACCCAGGAGGTGGCTGCCTCTGCTGAGAAGAGAAGCAGCAGAGAACTGAGTAGAAGACAGAGTTTATATAGCATTTCCAGTGTGAAGATTGGTAGGATATCATGTCCAGAGATTGGGGTGAACACAGCAATGATGGGATTTCAAATCCATAGCTTTGGCTTTTTACTCTATAGGGCTTGGGCTGGGTCTAGCCATTAGGGCAATTAGAGTTCTCTGTGGGTGAAACCTGTTGATTGGAGGTCTTCAGGGGAGGAGGCTGGCAACTCTTGCACCTTGTGAGCCTTACAATATTTAGTTCTAATTCATAGAGGTGTTTTTGAAGTTTTTTTCAGATTCAGTTTTCTAGAACTCATTCTAGGATATTTTTCACCACTAACCCCTTAAAAGCCACCAATTTGGAGCCCATTCTGTTTGCCTGAGTCTCAAAAGGATGGGGGAGGGGGCTTGAGCACCCCCTCGGGGCTCAGAATTGTATGACTATGGCAGGCAAGGATGTGAAGGTAAAAAATTAACTCAAGCATATTGCCTATGCATCTTCTTTATTTTTCATGCAAGGGGAAAATGAAGTGAAGGGGCATGGAGGAGAGAAAAAATAAGAAGAGTAAAGGGAAGAAAAAGGAGAAGAAAAGAGAGTAAGGGAGAAAGGTAGAAGTAGCAAGGAGGAGAAGAAGAGTAAGAGTAAGTGCTGATCTCCACAAAGTTTCTAGTTTTTACAGAGGTAGTTGGAAAATTCTACAAGCAAGGACAAAGATAACATGCATTTCAAAATCACAAAAAGGGGCAGGTAGAACCTGACAAAGCTGTGCTCCAGAACAGGTGACCCAGCCCAGGAAAGATGCAGCATTCAAGGTGAAGTGTCTGGCATTCTAAACCATTAGATAAAATTACTAAACATCCTTGAATCCTGGATTCACCCATTCTTCTTATCTAATCTCTGTGGTGATAACCAGCTTTGGAGAAGCCCAGATTTGTTTGTTAGTGAAGGTGGGGCATGCTGCCTTCCTGCTCAGTGCCTGTCTTCTATAGAAATTTCTATGTGGTCTAAAAGCAGGTAATTCTGTGGGAATGACTCTATGTGAATTTGACAGTTAGAACAAAGAATGAATGTTATCGCTCTAAGGCCTCAAGGTGGGGGGGGGGGCGATGGAGCAAGGTCATTTCATTGCCCTGTAAAAGTCACACTGCTGAGGTGTTCTGGGAATGAATCCCATTTTGAAGTGAAGAATCATGGCTGTTGGCATTTGGCTGTCCGTGAAGCCCCACCCCTGGGTCAAAAAGGCAGCCTCTTGGGGGTGTGACCCATGCTCGCGCATGCGTGGCTAGCCTCACCCCTGTGCGCATGTGCGAAAGCCTGGGTCGCCCGCCATTTGCGTCACCAGCGTCTGACGCACCTACGCGAGCCGTCTGCACATGAGCAGCGCGGCCTTTAAAAGTCATTCCCGCGCTCTCTTTCTCCTCCCCCCTCCTCACGTTTCCTCGGGCCCGTGAGCACACCCCCTCTAATAAATCTTCTTGCGTGGGTTCGTTCGTGTCTCGTGTCTTTCCACACGCGCCAAAAAAGTACAACATTGGTGCCCAGTGACTCGCGAACCGAGGCCTTCCAGCCTTCCGGCACGGGCCGGACTCTCCGGCACGGGCCGGGCCCTCCAGCACGGGCCGGGCCCTCCGGCGCGGGCCGGGCTCTCCCTGGCCCTTGGACCCACGTGTTCCATCTCCCTGAGCGCAGCCACTACGAACAACACCGACTTCTAATGGTGAGTGCTCCCGTCCAGTTGGCCTAACCGCTTCTCTGGACCCGAGAGACTACAGTTGAGCTTCCAGCAGCTCTCACGATTTCTGAGAAACGGTGGGATTTCCAATCACAGTCTTCAGGATTGTGTTCGGACTCCCTGGGCTGGCATTCATTTTTCGGCTTGATTCTCTTGGTTGAATTCGTGTTTGAAGGGCCCGGGGCCATTTCAAACCGCAGCGGTGGGGAGCCCGGAGTTCCCCAAACTTTTCTCTTTTTTTCATTCCTTTTCTTTCCTTTTCTTTTCTGCGGCTGCTCGGAGCAGCCCCCGGCCTCTGGGTTCGGGCCGTCGGCCAGACCCAGCCAGGCCTTACCTTCCTGCTCACATTTTCTCCACGCGGGTATTCCGAAGGTCGCACCGATTTTCACCCTGCCTCACAGTCAAGAGACGTCTTCTGTGAGGCCCTGGGTGTTGCTATTTTTTGCGGGTTTATGCGGTTTTAACCATGGGAAGCAAACCTTCTAAGCCCATCAATCCGGCCTCCCTCCTGGGGTGCCTTGTAGAGGCTCTAAAGCCCCAGGCCTTAATGCCCTGCTTACAGACTTCCACACTTATCCACCTTTGTTCAAAAAAGTGGCCTCGTTACAATTTAGATAACAACCAAAAATGGTCGCCTAATGGCACCTTTAACCCCGACACTTTATGGGAATTGTCTAATTATTGCCAGCGCACAGGCAGATGGAAGGAGATTCCTTATATCCAATCATTTTTCTACATAAGCTCTGTGTCCAAACCCTCCGTCCTTACAAACTGTTCACCTGCTCATGTTTTTCTGGCTATGCCGTCTGCTCCTGAAGAACCCTCTAATTCAACTCTAGATCCAGCTAACGAACCTCCGCCTTTTCGGCCTCAGCGGGAGGCTACTCCGGCCTCACCTTTCATGACATCTATATGATCCTTTCTAATAATCTCCTTCCTGAAGAGCACAGGCGAGTTTGGGAGCAGGCCAGGTTACATGCAGACAAGACCCATCAGACTCTTGCCTCACACCCTCCTGGAGCAGAGGCGGTCCCAGATCAAGAGCCACACTGGGATTATAATTCTCCAGGTGGGATTTTAGCTAGGGACAGGTTTTTAACTTGCCTCCTAGCAGGTCTCCGCAGGGCTGCCCTCAAGCCGGTAAACTATACTAAGCTCTCAGAGGTAATTCAGGATACGAAGGA
>PVIU01004008.1:0-113894 GCA_004026605.1 Ondatra zibethicus
GATGGATGGATGGATGGATGGATGGATGGATGGATGGATGGATGGATGGATGGATGGATGGGTGGATGGATGGTTACGTGGATGGATGGATGGATGGATGGATGGATGGATGGATGGATGGATGGATGGAATGATGGATGGAATGATGGGTGGATGGATCAGGAAGTCTCTCTGATTATGAATGGATTCCAAATTTAGTAGAAGAGCCTGCTTTTGTCCAAAAGGAATCAGAGTAACTTGCTCATCCTAAGGCCAGTGATAGAAGCTTTCCAGTATTGTCACACGCCTAAGGCCCTGCAGTGTTCCTCCCTGTCTAGTCTGAGACACATAACAATCCACAGTTGGAATAAGGAATGGCTCGACTGTTTCATGCTTACTCGGAAGACAACCTTCACTAGGTTCTGAACCATCTCCATAGCTGCGTTCTTTACAATGAGCCACTATCAACACTGCATTTGTCTGTCTCAACTTCTGAAGTCTGTCTGCCAGGACAAAGCAAACAGGTCTACTCAGGGCTCTGTAGATTTCCCCCATTTTTGGGGGCTACCTCTATTTATTTTGAATAAGTGGTAAGTATATAAACATTATTGTAAAAGTACAAATGATGACTAATTACATACCTAATTATAGTTAATACGTACAATATTTTAGCATAAGTTGTTAGCGACATATTAAAATGACAATGTACATTTTTGCAACAGACATTTCTCAAGTGCACATACATATGTGCACACATATGCACATGGCTGGAGTATACACATATGAGCACACATGCTCACACGGCTGGAGTATACACATGCAGATGGGCATCGTCTCCTCTAGTCATTACCATTCCACCTTGTTAGTTCTGTTATCTTGTTCCACTCTGCAAATGGTGAGACACAGTAATTCCCAATCCCAATGTCACATGACACATCCCTCCCTCCTGCCCTCCCTCCCATCAATCTCTCTCTCCTACTGCCCTGAACTTCACATAAAGCTGTAAAGCCATGAAATTGCCACTATCCTGCCATGTTCTTTGTTTATCTTTAAAAATTCATGCAATACTCTCCCAGCCTCCCAAATAATGTCTTCCTGAGCGAGACTTCATCTGCATGAGAAGCACACACCTAGGGCTCTGATTTAATTCTCTTAGACTAAGCTGATTAGGTGTTGAGCAGGTTAGAAGCCTTTATAATTTTATTGGATTGGCTCATTAGATTTCAGAGATGAAATGAAGGCAAGCCTGGACAGAGACTAGAGTAACCAAATCCAGATGCATCAAGGCTTCCTCGGGGCTAGAATCCGAGGCTGAAACAGAGTGTGACCATCCCAACAACAGGGTTTTAAAACTTGACATTAAAATAACTATTGGGACGCCAGGAAGCCCAGCAACGTGCTCTGTCCAGAAGCTTCACATTTCTTAATGAAACCAGAGAGCATCGATTCTCAGTCCTAATGGTTACCATCTCGAGTCGTGTTTCTGTTACAGCCATTAACTCGAGAGCTAGAAGCAAATGACCTCACTTTCCCATGCCTATCTCCCTTGAACCTTCGCAACAGAATCTAGACAAATGAGGAGGATCAGCTTAAAGACAACATTTGTGTCCATATGATACAGAGACAAGGATGAGGGATGTGACTACTTCTCTGGATTCGCTTGGACAACAGCCTTATAACGTCATGACAGAAACAGTCTTCATCGTCACCTGGCTCTGTCAGGTGGTGTCACTCTTTGCTGCCTTTGTTTGCTTTCTTGTTTGGTTCTGTTGGGCTTTTCTTAATAATAATTATAATTCTTTGGAAATTTCACATCATGCACTCCAGTCTCGTTCACCTCTCTGCCCCTCCGTACCTGCTCCTCACCACTGCAGCAATCCCCTAAAAAGGAAACCCCACAAAAAATTAGTTCAAAATAAAATAAATAAACAAACAAACCCATCTTGCTCCTCTATCTCTCCAACACCTTTTCATTTGTCCTGGTGGCACGAGGAGGTGCAGTGTGTCACACAGTGCGCCCTTTTGTCCAGTCAGCCCCACCCTCAAATGTTCACTGCAATGAGTCATTGGTCTAGTTCAAGGGCTCAGGTACACTGGACGCTCACAGAAACCCTGAGTCATGGAGATCCTGCCACTATCATTCTGTGGGACCAGTCCTTTCGTGTGTTCCAGCAGATCATAGATGGGGTAGTTACTAGGGTGAGCCAACCAAGGCCCAGGATGTGGATCTGAGTGGTAGCTGAACTGGTCAGTCTGGGCCACTGGGACCACACCCCCCCCCCGGCAAGATGTGGAGCCAGCTCTCCTAGGCCCATGCCATCAGGACCAGCTCTCTCATACTCATGGTGAGGGGTGGGATCATCTCCCCCAAATGTAGGGGCCAGCTCTCCCATGAAATGTGGGGCCAGATCTTCTGCTATAGTGTCCAGTGAGGGGCAGGGCCAGCTATCCCATGGCTATTGAAGGACAGGACTGGCTCAGCACGGCCCTTCGATTTCAGCACCCATGGCTCCTATGACTCCCTGTAGTAACACAGGCCATGGACATCAACACACACCCAGCTGCAGCAGGACCATGGACCCAGACGTGGCTCTTTGCAGCAGGCTGGGTCTGGACATCACCCTGGTCCCAGGTAGCATGCAGACCACGTACGTCAGCCTGCAGCACACGAACCATTCTGTTTCTCTCTCGCTCCTTACCTTCACCACACGTTCGCTCATCATAACGGCACTGACCCACCTGGTGCCACAAGGAGCCAAATGGGCCTGTGGATGCCTTTAGCCAGCCCAGATTGTGAGGACCGTTTGGTTCTGTTCTGAACTGTATATAAATTTAAAAGGTTTCATTGTGACTTTTTCACACATGCATATAACATGTCTTCATCACATTCATGCCCATTGCCATTCCTCATGCGTATAATATGCCTTCATTAGCATTCATCACCCATTTCCAGTTCCACATCCCCAGGAGCCTCCTTTGTCATCCCATGCCTCCCCTCCTCCCCTCCTAGATGCCACATATGAGAGAAAGCAGGTGGTTCCTGACTGCAAGATTATTCACTTAACATAGTACTCTCTGGTTCCATCTATTTTCCTGCAGATGGCAGGTTTTCATTCTTCCTTGTAGTTGAATAAAGCTCCATTGTGGCGTGAAGGTGTCTATAAGGAAGCTGGATCTGATAATTTGGGTACATACTCAGAGGTTTCTATACCCATTATTGCTGTCCTATTCAGGGCAATGTCATGCACTGACGCTCATCCACCCCATGCCTTTGATTTCTAGCGCTAACTTCTTGTTATCTTGAGCTGTAGCTTGAGTTGTCTTAGCATTGAGTTGTCTTAGCATTGAGTTGTCTTAGCATTGGCTCTTCACCCACCAGTGCTACCAGGGACTCCAGCTTCCAAGTTTCATTCTTCATCACTTTTCCCATGCGATCATTTATACCCTGATCTCTGCTCTTGATTTCTTCCTCCTACTCCAGATCTCATTACCTCACCACTAACCTGTTATGGTCCGTTCGGTCCACATGCCCCTGTCATCTTCTTACTATCCTATCCAGAGCTGATGGCTCAGTCAGAGAGAACTTTATCCTTGTCTAACATAAGCATTCTGGTTTCTACAGCCGGGACCTTTCATCTCTCCTCCCTATTCCATCAGACTCATGTTATAGCCCGAACATGGGCCCTGTCCTCCAGCCAAACTTGCTTTTATTCTGGCTGCAACACACTGCTTATTTAGCCCCATTATTGGTCCTAGGTGTCAAATCCAGAACAAAAGTATAACCAAGGTGCTTATTGACATATCAAAGCAAACAGTGACCACCATTATCAGCAAGACCAGTACCTGGCATACAGGATCCTGCTTAGGTACAAAAAGAGTTCCACACTAGCCAAGAATGGAGTTTAACAAAGGTTTATTTATTTGGGGGTAAACTCACAGAAAGAGTAGTGATCTGTAGTCCTCTGTAAACGTGGGGAACTGAAACCGATATCCAGCAGCCGAGGGGCCCACATACACTTTTACATCTGCATTTACAGTACATGAGACCACACCCAAAGTGGGCCAGTATCTTAAAGGCTGCTGGCTGAAGGAGTTCCCACAGCAGGTCCCTTACCCTGAACTCAGCTGCTGAGCTGCCCTCTCCCCGCAGCTCGTCTGCTCCTATGTAACTCAGTCGTTTTGGCCACACCACCCTCTCGACCTACTGCTCTCTTGGACTACAGCTCCTCTCTTGGTCTTCTGGCCTCTTGGCCTTCCCCCTCTCCCCTCCCCCTCCATGGCCTGTCTGCTCAGTCTGCAAGCAAGGTCCAGTCTAGACTCTTGCAGCCACCTCTTCTTATGCTCCGCCACAATTCTATAGTAAACCTCTGTACTGTAGGAATATCGTATCACTCCTTTCTTCTGATTTACTTTCATTCAATTGGCATTCTAAAGAATGCATTGAATGTATATCAATGGATATAAGACTTGTGGATGCCTGGTACACCCCAGTATTTTCTTACATTCAGACCTCTGTTAACTCCATCCTTTGTGAACGATAAGAAAGACATTCATAAAGTCTTTGGAACTGCTCTTCCACAGCTGGCTTGAGACCTAGATTTTGTCATCCTGCCCTAGAGTCATATCTCAGGTACACGATCTATAGTTCCCATATGTGTCGTTGTTCTCCTCCTTCAGAGCTGCCTGTCAGCTACAAGAGAACCGTTCTCCAGTTTGGAGTCTTAGAAAATATAAAAGGGCTGGGTATCCAGCTCGGTGATAGGGCACAAACCTAGCGGGCACAGGATTCTGAGTTAGAGGAAAAGAACTAAAATGAAATACAGGAAAGGAAAGACAGAGGAGAAAAGGAGGGGAGGGGAGGGGAAGGGAGAGGAGAAGGGCAGGAAGGAGGAAAGGAAACGAGAGGAAAAGGAAGAGAAAGGGCATAAAACCGATTACCTTTCCACAGTGTTTCTGCCCCTTCACGTGCTATGTAACTAAAGCAACTGAAATACAAAAGGCTTGTAGTTAAAACTTAGACAGAATTTGAAATGGATTGCTCTTATTGTTGGAATCTGTGTGGCCAGTTTCTATCTTGGATGTTTAGCAAGGAACAGGGGACCCCAGAAATTACAAAAGAACACTTCTAAAGAGTAATCCATGTGAGCTGTAATATGTTTACTTATGAATTAGCCTTTAATCAACAGATTTAATATTAATTAATAATTCATAAACTGTTCTTTGCAGAGAAACGACATAATTACATCTATGATTCAACCTAAAATGTCCACTGTAGAATGTATAAAAAGTTAATTAGCAGTGAAATGCAGTTAAGAAAAAAAATTCTTTTAATTATGTAATATGGCTCATTACAACAGATAATCAACAAAGCTGCCAAATCCGTCCTCAGGAGGCAGTTTTTTTCTATATATACAGCAAATAAACTTTTGATTGTAGAAGATGTGTGTCTTCCTTGGAAGATTTTAAGTTGCTGTCAAGATGAGAGCTGCGGTAAGTCTGAGAGTTAGAAAGATTCTGTGAGACTAAGAAAAAGGAAGTTGCGGTCTCAGCTACTCCTCAAGTAGTTGGGGAAATACTCAAAAATGCCTGGTTTTGACCCACTTTGCTGTTGCTGTTATCTTTTGGAGATCTAAACTGTCTTAAACAGCAGGGAGACTTTGGGTAGCAGGCATACTATAAAAAATTAACACAGTATCTTTAGTGTATTGAACACCAAAGAAATAGAGAATGTGCTCTTTGCTTTTTATTGATAAGACCACAAAAACTAAGCCTCCATCTTTAATGGCGAATATTGATTGTCAGCATAACAGGCTCTCAGAATCACCTAGAAGACAAATGTCCAGGTATGTCTGTGCTGGAGACTCTAGAATGGGCTGACTGAGACGGGAGCATCCAACCTAAATGTGGGCAGCACCATTTCATGGGTCAGGGTCCTAGACCAAATTAAAAGGAGAAAGTGAGCAGGATGCCAGCAACATCCATCCATCACTCCCATTTCCTGGTTCTGAGTGTGGTATGACTAGCCTTCTCATGTCCCTGCCACACTGACTTCCCTGACGTGGTGGACTGTGTTTTCTTAGAACTGTAAGCCAAAATAACTTCTTTGTCCTTAAATTGCTTTTTTTTTGGTTGGGGGGGGGTCAGGTATTTGGTGATAGCAATAAGAAAATAAGAAATCAGCACTCCACACATTATGCATGTGGACATCAAGACCGAGGACTCCTTAGAAAACCTTCACTGTGACTGGAGGGATGGCTCAGCAGCTAAGAGCATTTGTTTCTTGTCCAGGTGTCCTGAGCTGGGTTCTTGACGTCTGTGTCTGATGGTTCACAGTTCCTGGGAAGCCAATGCATTTTTCTAGACTCGAAGGGCACCTGCCTGTGTGTGCATATACAGCCAAATAAGTACACACACACATACTCATAAATAAATAATAAAACTAATCTTTTGTGTTGTTGGTGGTGGTGAGGTTTTTTGTTGTTGTTGTTGTTGTTTTTTTTTTGAGACAGGTTTTCTTTGTATAGCCCTGACTAGGACTTTGTAGACCAGGCTGCTCTTAAACTCACAGAGATCCACCTGTCTCTGCCTCCCAAGAGCTTGGATTAAAGGTGTGTGCCACCAAGCCTGGCTAAAATTTATCTTTTCTAATCACAAAATCATTTTAAATAAAAACGCAACTCTGTCCCTCATTCATTCATCATTCAGGGATTCACTCTTCAAACACACTGGTTGGTTCCTGAGTTCATCCCAGTGTTGTGAGCACATGCCTGGCAGAGGTGTGAGCTCTGTCCCCAAGGCTCCTGGAGTGGACCAAAAGAAGGCAGATTTGTGCTTTGAAAATTAGACAAACCTGGGTTCCCATGCACAGAGCCTCCACGTTATACATGGTTGTGTGAACTTAGGAGATCTCTTCTCTTTGGCCACTTCCTTATCTGCTGGTGGATGATCCTGGCTCCTCTTGCAGTGCTGTGAAGGCTTCAGTGAGATCATCATAAACCTGGTGGCAGATGGTGGCAATGATGTGTCTGTCTTCCCGTTTTCATGATTCAACTGGAAGAGGTTTGTTAGTCTTGGTTCAATGTAAGATGGTATGACCTAAGGACAGGACTTATAGGATTGTCTATGAAAAACTTAATTCAGATTACTACATTTTAAATAAGTGCTGTGCTGGGTAAGGGGATAGATGAGGGTCTAGCCGCACTCACACTGAATGTCAACCTTATCCCTCCTTGTCTTGGGCTGAGCACCCATGCTTTCTGACCTATTCACTATACCCATGACTTGGCCTCTATCACACCCTGTTCTGAGATCAGTTTTCTAAGCCTGACTGCACCTCTCTGGGTTCTCAAGCCCACAGTAAAGACTCCCAGGCTCCATCATCAGAACCTGCTCCTGCCCTACCTCACAGAATCCTTTATAGGAAGTAGGGAAACACGATTCTTTACTCCAGGCTTCTCTAACCAGGAACAGGAAGTGTTACCCTTCGGCCAACTCCAGGTCAGCCTCAGAGGTCCCCTGAGAGCTTGCTCCCCCGAAGCAAGCATCAGGGTAGCCCTGAAGACCTGTGGGACTTGCAGATCACTGGAGGAGTGTAAAGCCACTGTAACTGAGCAGTGAGGATGAGCGAGGGCTCAGGCCCCACTCCAATGCAGTCTTGGCATGCCTGGTTCACAGAGGGAGCACAATACTGTGCAATTTACAGATGTGTGGCTCTTTTATACAGGCCACCCAGTCACGCAAACTCACTCAAAGCCGGGAAGTGCCAGAGTTTAGTCGCCCAACTTCAGCGGTCTTTTGGAGACCTGCTCTGCAAGGAGGCTTCCAGTTCTCCAATTTCACAGCCTCGTCAGAGGCTTTGGTCCATCTTGACTTCATTTTGACAAATGCAGCTTCCACTGTGGACATGTTCCAGGATGGACTGGCTGTCGTCCAGGATGTGCTCACTCAAGACAAAATGGACACACTCTTGTCTAGAGCAAGCAGTCAGTGCTGGTGACTCCTCACCATGCTCTCCTGCTGCCCCAAAATGCCAGTTTAGCAGAGCCTCAAGCTGGTGGGTGGAGTCAGACCATAGGAACCAGAGGGCAGTATGAGCCAGGCAAAGGCAGAAATGCTCCAGAGGATATTGTTTTCCTTAGTCACCTCTACTGGCTCTGCTTAACCAGAAACTGCTATTAGAAAAGTATTTAATAAACAACAAAGAGTAAATTAAATAGAAAGACAGGCAGATGTACAATGCATAAAATATAGACAATAGGTACAAACATAACTAGCTCTTACAACGTAAATTAACCCATTTCTATTAATCTATATTTTGCTCTGTGGCTTCGTGGCTTTACCTGTTCTCTAGTACGTCTTGTTTCCCTAGTGGCCAGGTCCCACATCTCTCCCTGACTCCATCCTCTTTTCCCCTGTATCTCCAGGGGTTTCCTACCTAACTTTATTTTGCCTGGTTATAGACCAAATCAGCTTTTATTATCAACCAATGAGAGCAACACAGATTCACAGCATACAGAGGAATTATCCCACAGCATACATAGATAATTGACAGGTGGGTAGATAGACTAGAAAGACATACAGGCAGATAATTAAGTAGGGTAGGTAAGGCAAGGCTTGAAAAGATAATCCAGTACGGGGATTTAGGATGCAGCTCCATGACAGGATGCTCGCCTGGCATGCACAATGGCCTAAGTTTGATTCCTAACCACCAAAGAGAGGGGAGCAGCAGATCATAAGACAATGCAGCCTAAACCTTTCAAAAGGCCATTTCTCTGTGCTGAGAGCATGGAAGCTGTATTTGGCAGGGCCAGCCCTAAACACAGCCTTCTAGCCTTGGCTCCAACTCTCTGGATGCCCTTACATGCCATCGTAGCCTTGGGGACAAGTCTGAGTAATCGGTTAGTCCCGCTTCTAACACACAGCCTTGTTGAGTTAAATGATTTGGAGACTGTGCCCACAGTCCTCAGACAACAGGAGGCAATGCTAAAACCATTTTCTTCTAACCCAGCTCCAATTGAAATCCCCACAGCAGCTGCTGGTGGTATTATGTAATTCCCTAGAGGCACCTCCTCCTGAGACAGCGGTTTAAGTAACTACATCAAATCCTGGTGACCTTTGGCCGTCGGCCATGACCTTGAGATTAGTCAGAACACCATCTTCTTTGTCGAGACCCTCCAAAGTACCAGATATGTCTAGGTGGGTTTGCCCAAGAGCCATTTCATTTCTGCAAGCTAGAGAGTCACAGCGATCGGTCCTCCATAGTGGCCAACACTAGCTTAAAAGACGAGGAATCGCTTCTCTCACGAAGTATCATCTTAAGAAAATTAGCTATAAAGTGTTAATGAGCAGCAAGGATCTTTGCCTCCACAGCAGACTCTCCCTTGTCAGCCCTGAGCTGGGCTGTTTTAGTCCAGGCAAGTGGGAACAATTTGCCTGTCCATCTGTAATCATGTCAGCATGGGGTCTGGGGTCTGGGGGGATTGTGATTTGGATGTGACAGAGATTTCACACCTACTTCAGCTTGAGCTAGGATGAATTCACACCCTCTTACCAAAACTCAAACCCTCTCTTCAGGATTCCTCAGGTCCCAAAGGCTCCCACTTTCACGCTGGCCTTGCCCTCCAGCTTCGCACTGTCAGTGACATTGTTTTCTCTCTGCACACTGTTACTCTAATGCTGCTCTGCCATCAACTCGAATAAGAATCCACTCTCAGCTGGGCACTGGTGGTGCACGCCTTTAATCCCAGCACTCGGGAGGCAGAGGCAGGCGGATCTCTGTGAGTTCGAGGACAGCCTGGTCTACAAGAGCTAGTTCCCGGCTCTAAAGCTACAGAGAAACCCTGTCTTGAAAAACAAAAACAAAAGAAAACAAAACAAAAATAATCCACTCTCTGGGCCGGTAAGATGGCACCATGGCTATAATCATGTAATGTGTACATCCGAACCATGTGACTTGCAAAGGTAAAAGAAGAGAAGGTGTATTCATACCTGTCACACACACACACACACACACACAATAAATAAAAAACCACTCACCCTTCTAAATCCCCACCATCAGAACAACTTTAGATATTCGCCAATCAATAACAAAGACAGCTGGTCTGTAAGGCTGAGTGGGGCTGTTTTACTCTGTGATCCTCAGACAAGCTTTATTTATTAAAATACAAATGAAATATAAGTACATACTCACTCATAAGTGAATATTAGACATAAAGAAAAGGATAACCAGGCTATAATCCACAACCCCTGAGAAGGTAGGTAACAAGAAGGACCCTAAGAGAGACGTGCATGGATGCTTCCAGGAAGGGAAAATAGATAAGATCTTCTGAGTAAATTGGGAGCACAGGGTGGGAGGGGTGAAGGGGAGGGGGAGGAGAACATGGGGGAATGAATGGTTTGGTTGAAATGGAGAAGGGACAGAGATGTTAACAAAGGTTTTCTGTCCTGCCTGGTCCCTCTGCCTTTCAGTCCCAAAGAAATACACAGATGTCTACATTAATCATAAACTGGTTGGCCTATTAGCTCAGACTTCTTATTAACTAATTCTTACATCTTAAATTAGCCCATTATTCTTGTCTATGTAGGCCACGTGGCTTGGTATCTCTTATTAGTGAGGCATTCTCATCTTGCTCCCTTGTGTCTGGCTTCCTCTGCATCTGGTTGACAACTGCCAACTGACTTTTTCCTCCTCCCAGAATTCTCCTGTTCTTGTCACCTTGCCTCTACTTCCTACTTGGTCGCCCCGCCTATACTTCCTGCCTGGCTACTGGCCAATCAGCGTTTTATTAAAACAATACAATATAAGTGACAGGGTAAAAGACCATTGTCCCTCAGTTCTCCCCCCACTTTTTTTTCAAAACAAGAACTCTGAATCTAATCTCCTTTGTTTAGCTTTCATACAGACCATTATCCATAACATCTTGTAACCAACACTCTAAACAAGATAAATATCCATAATACGTTTATTGGGAATGTGAGCATAGTTTTCCAGGCTACTTCCTGCTGATTGGGGATGCTGATAATCTTAAGGGGACCTAAAGAAAATTTAGAATTATGATCAATTCCTGACTGGAGAATCCTGTGAGGATTGATCATCTCAGGCAGCAGTCTTGAATCTGTTCTGAATGTAGAACTCAGACATCTGGGCTATCTGCTCCTATCAGAGATTTCTCAGGGGGGGTCTTCCTTGATCAAATGTGATTTTCCTGTGGAAACAAAACAAACCTCTTCTCTAAAGTAACCTATCTTTTAACTTAAATTTTGAAGTCAAAGCATTTTGAAAATATATATGCTGTATTAATCCAGCAGCATTTGTAATCAGATGCCTTTTAGCAGTTGTTGCTCCTTCCTCAGTCATCAAACCATTCAAAGATAGCACAAAAACATACAGAATCCAGATTCTCTGTGTATTTTACATCTTTACGTGGCTTTATTTTAAACTCTATTTATTTTATTTTTAATTTTTGGTTTTTTGAGACTAGGTTTCTCTGTGTATCTTTGATTGTCCTGGCACTCACTCTGTAGACCAGGTTGTCCTTGAATTCACAGAGATCCACCTGCCTCTGCCTCCCAAGTGTTGAGACTAAACGTGTGTGCCACCAAACCCAACGACTCTCTTTCTTTCTTTTTTATTTTAAGGACTTTATGCTTTTTCTCCCCAGCCTATATATATTTTTAAATACGCTGTAAACCATTTAGATTTTTTTTCATCTGAATCTATCTTTACTGTATATCTATCTTTTTCTTTTTTCATTTTAAAATATATTTTATTTTTTTCTAATAATTTTTTATTACTTTATAAATAATACCATTCAAAATTTCTACTTCCTCCCCTCCTCCCACTTCCCTCTCATTCCCCCTCTTACCTTTCCTCTCTCCCCCTCCAGTCCTAAGAGAGGGCAAGGTACCCTGCCCTGTGGGAAGTCCAAGGCCCTCCCCCTCCACCCAGGCTTAGGAAGATATGCATCCAAATAGAATAGGATCCCAAAAAGCCAGTACATGCATTAGAGACAAATCCCAGTGCCATTAGAATTAGCTTCTCAGTCTGCCTCAATGTGAGCCACATTCAGAGGGTCCAGTTTGATCCCATGCTTGTTAGTCCCAGTCCAGCTGGATTTGGTGAGCTCCCATTAGCTCAGGCACACTGTCTCAGTGGGTGGGCCAACCCCTCATGGTCCTGACTTCCTTGCTCATATTCTCCCTCCTTCTGCTCTTCGACTGGACCTTGGGAGCTCAGTCCAGTACTCTGATGTGGGTTTCTGTCTCTATCTCCATCTGTTACCGGATGAAGGTTCCATGGTGATATTCAAGATAGTCATCAGTCTAAATACAGGACAAAGCCAATTCAGGCACCCTCTCTTCCACTGCCCAGGGTCCTAGCTGGGGACATCCCCGTGGACACCTGGGAACCCCTCTAGAGTTAAGCCTCTTACCAACCTCACAATGTCTCCCTTAATTAAGATATCTTCCTCCCTGTTCCCATATCCATCCTTCCACCATCTCAACCATCCCACTCCCCCAAGCTCTCCCCAACCCTCCCCTTCTCCCTTCTCTCTCCGCCTCTCCCCTTCCCCCAACCCCACCACCTCCCCACCCCCATGTTCCCAACTTTTGCCTGGCAATCTTGTCTGCTTCCAATTTCACCTTATTACTTAGCTTCTCTAGGATCAAGAACTATAGGCTCAATGTCTTTGGTTTATGGCTAGAATCCACTAATAAGTGAATACATACCATATTCATATTTTTGGGTCTGGGTTATCTCAGGATAGTGTTTTCTACTTCTAACCATTTGCATACAAAATTCAAGATGTCATTGTTTTTTACTTCTGAGTAGTACTCTAATGTGTAGATGTGCCACACTTTCTTTTTCCATTCTTCCATTGAGGGGCATCTAGGTTGTTTCCAGGTTCTGGCTATTACAAATAATGCCGCTATGAACATAGTTGAACAAATGCTTTTGCAGTATGATTGGGCATCTTTCGGGTATATTCCCAAGAGTGGTATTGCTGGATCCTGAGGTAGGTTGACTCCCAATTTTCTGAGAAACCACCACACTGATTTCCAAAGTGGTTACACAAGTTTGCATTCCCACCAGCAATGGATGAGTGTTCCCCTTACTCCACATCCTCTCCAGCATAGGCTATCATTAGTGTTTTTGATCTTAGCCATTCTGACAGGTATAAGATGGTATCTCAAAGATGTTTTGATTTGCATTTCCCTGATAGGTAAGGATGTTGAACATGTCCTTAAGTATCTTTTGGCCATTAGAAATTCTTCTGTTGAGAATTCTCTGTTCATTTCAGTACCCCATTTTTTCATTGGGTTATTTAGAATTTTAATGCCTAGTTTCTTAAGTTCTTTATATATTTTGGAGATCAGACCTTTGTCTGATGTGGAGTCAGTGAAGATCTTCTCTCATTCAGTAGGTTGCCCTTTTGTCTTAATGACTGTGTCCTTTGCTTTACAGAAGCTTCTCAGTTTCAGGAGGTCCCTTTTATTCATTGTTGCTCTTACTGTCTGTGCTACTGGAGTAATACATAGGAAGTGGTCTCCTGTGCCCATGTATTAGAGGCTACTTCCCACTTTCTCTTCTATCAGGTTCAGTGTGGTCAGATTTATACTGAAGTCTTTAATCCATTTGGACTTGAGTTTTGTGCGTAGTGATAGATATGGGTCTATTTTCATTCTTCTACAGATTGACATCCAGCTATGCCAGCACCATTTGTTAAATATGCTTTTTTTCTTCCATTGTATAATTTTAGCTTCTTTGTCAAAAATCAGGTGTTCACAGGTTTGTGAATTAATATCTGGGTCTTCATTTTGATTCCATTGGTCAACATCTCTATTTTTATGCCAATACCAAGCTGTTTTCATTACTGTGACTCTGTAATAGAGTTTGATGTCACGGATGATAATGCCTCCAGAAGTTCCTTTATTGTGTAGGATTGTTTTGGCTATCCTGGGTTTTTTGTTTTTCTATATAAAGTTGATTATTGTTCTCTCAAGGTCTATGAAGAATTTTGTTGGGATTTTGATGGGGATTGCATTGAAGAGGATACCAGAAAATGGAAGGATCTCCCATGCTCTTGAATTGGTAGGATCAACATAATAAAAATGGCAATTCTACCAAAGGCAATCTATAGAGTCAATGCTATCTATCTTTTTCTGACCACATGAGTCTTTAAATTGCTAAGCAATATGTATAGGATTAAAGCTGTGGCTTTGATGGCTGAATCCACCTCATTCCTTAGCTTTCTGAGAGTCTAGTTTCATGGCAGAGGTACTGGCGGGAGCCATGTTTATTGCCACAACTCTGTGGAGTTTCAAGGTCCCTGCCACCACCAAGAAAGATGCTGTCTGCTATTCATCAACACCATTTAAGTTTTTTTTTGTGGTGGGACCTCTTAAAATACCTGCACAGTTTTTGAAGCTAAAGCTGAGTCAGGAAGCCTCTCTTAAATGAGACGTTCTTGTCTCTAGCAAACAGAGCCCACCCAAGAAAATGCTGCTACCAAGAAGCCATGCTTAACTCTATTCTTTGTGTCTAGAATTACTTCCCAAACTCTCTCAGGTTTTATGTGAATGCAGTTGTCCATTTTGGTGTCATTTGTTGTCAGAGGTTTCTGTCCTGCCCAGTCCCTCAGCTGTTCAGCCCCAAAGAAATACAGAGAGGTCTACATTAATTATAAACTGGTTGGCCTTGTAGCTCAGGCCTTCTTATTAACTAATTCTTACATCTTACATTAACCCATAATTCTTGTCTGTATTAGCCATGCGGCTTGATACCTTTATCAGCAAGGCATTCTCATCTTGCTTCCTCTGTGTCTCGGTGATGACTGCAAACTGACTCTTTTCTCTTCCCAGAATTCTCCTGTTCTCATCACCCCACCTTTACTTCCTGTCTGGCTACTGGCCAATCAGTGTTTTATTAAAGCAATGCAATATAAGTACAGGGTAAAAGACCATTGTCCCACAGCACAGAGAGAGAGAGCAAGGAAAGAGATATCTTGATTGAGTGAGCCATTATGGGGTTAGGAAGAAACCTGGTGCTAGGAAAATTCCTAGGAATCCATAAGTAGGATCCCAGCTAAGACTCTAAGTAATAATGGAGATGGTGCCTGAATTGTTTTTCTCCTGTAATCAGATTGGTGACTACCCTAATTGTCATCATAGAACTTTCATCCAGTAACTGATGGAAGAAGATGCCGAGATCCACTGCTAAGCACTGGGCTGAGCTCCCAGCGTCCAGTCGAAGAGAGGGAGATGGGATTACATGAGCAAGGGGTAAAGATTATGATGGAGAAACCCACAGAGATAGCTGACCAGAGCCAGTGGGAGCTCACTGACTCTGGACTGACAGCTGGGGAACCTGCATAGAATCAAATTAGGCCCTCTGAATGAGGGTGACAATTGTGTGGCTTGGGCAGTCTCTGGAGCCACCGGCAATGGGACCAGAATTTATCCTTAGTACATGAGCTGGCTTTTTGGAGTCCATTCCCTATGGACTCAGTCAGGACACAGTGTGGAGGGGTTTGATCCTGCCTCAGTTTGATATGCCAGACTTCGTAGATTCCCCATGGGCGGCCTTATCCTTTTTAAGGAGTGGATAGAGAGGCTGGGTTGGGGGGAGGTGGAGGGGAACAGGAGGAGGGGAGGGACTTGTCAAGTAGATGAAGGTAGAAACAGTGTCCCAGAAAGACTCATTAGGGAAGATAGTATTTAAAAGACAGTGTCTAGGGAACCAGCATACACTGAAACTGAGAGAGAAAAGGAGGGTGCGGATGATTGACAGGGAGAGAGTGGGCAAAGGGGAGGAAGGAGAGTTAACAAGGGACACAAACATCCCACAAAGGAGCTGAAAGCCAATGCACAACATGGCACTCTAAGCCGCTCCCTATTGGACTCCATGTCCCTTGGAATTCTGTGCTTATTATTTGCCTAGTTCATGCTTTCTTTTCAACCGCTAGGAAAATATGCTAACTGGGTTCTCCATCTCTGTCCTCTATCCACCCTGTATACCATCCAGATTTATCTTCTTGCTGGTGGGACAGAAGCCCCATCCCAGCTCGCTTACTGCTGTAATTTCCCTAGTTTATGAGGTTGCTTAAACTCCAGTCTGGCATCCTACACCCTCTGTGCTCTGGATCCAGGTCCCTCCTCCCCTCCCTTCAGAACGGCCCTCTATCAGCCCCACCATCCAGGCAAGCTGATACTCTCTTGCTTATTCTGCTCTGCCCTTCCCATACCTCCTCAGCTCTTCTATCCATGCTGCCTCCTCCAAGGGTTCTTCTCACTGGTCCCCACCCCGGCTCTTCTTTGAATCCCTGTGATGTATGGGTCATACTTCTCTATGGCTTGGCATACATGATATGGTCATTGCCTGGGCTATGTATTCATTCAGCACTGTCACTTCTACCACGTAACAGTTCTCAACCCTGGTAGCAGTGACCATCTCTTGTCCTGCCATCCCCAGAGGTATGTGGCAATGCCTGGAGTCATTTTCAATGATCTCAGCTGAGAGAGGGTGTTGTTGGCATCCTGTGGACAGAAGTCAGGAGTATTGTTCAATACCATGAATTCATAGGGCCACATCTACAGCACAGTTGTCAAAAACGTCAAAAATGCTGAAATTGAGAGACTGTGTTCTAGGTTTAAAAGCCCCTGGAGGTGGTGAGCATGCTTATTATTTAGTATTCCCCTGAAACAGCCAACATGGTAGCTTAATACATAGTCTTTTCTAAATAGTTTCAGGAATAAAAATGGCACCCTTAGGATGTAGGAAAGAGATAAGTTTTAATTAGGAAAAGCAATAAGAAATATTAGTTAATTTTGGGGAGGAAATCATGACCTAAACTTCTTTGCTCTGAGCATGGTAAATTAAGTTAGTATTTTATGCTCTGTTGTTGTGCCTTCTTCATGATATTTATTATATAAATCCACCAACTTACATAACTCATTGGGAAGGCAAGGGATTAATTAGGCAATTTCAAGATGCATAAATGCATTAATATTAGCAAAACATATACAGAGAGTGGGGGCACATTAGGAGACCTAAATCAACGATAATACAGCAGATCAGGGTTAGCAGGAAAAGAAAAGTTCACAATGCCTGGAGGTGTTGTTTGTGTTCAGCCATGCTGTAGTTCATGGCATGATCACCCTGTTTGTTTCGGGGTTCTTGGGTTCATCATTCATAGCTTCCATGAACTTGCTTTATTGCGTGTGTGAGTATAATATGAAGGCCATAAGAGGTCACCATTGTGGTAATGACTTGACACCTTCAGCTTTTGAAATGGTTCCCATCCACACAATGGAGACAAACTCTGGCAATGGGTAGTATTTGGGCTTCATTAACTGTGAAGCACCCACGGGCAGGTCAGGTTCAGGTTAAACAGTGGCTCAAGACACACCTGGCATCACCTCTCACATAGGGAAATACCACCACCACCACCACCACCACCACCTCCACCGCCACCACCACCATCACCACCGCCACAACCACCACCACCACTATCTCCACCTCCACCACCACCACCACCACCCACCCACCCATCCCACTGAACAAAGAAGACTTTCCTCAAGGACATACATTCTTACACTGATAGCCAAGGCTCTTACTGAGAATTAATCCAAACTAACCATTTGATTTTCCAAAGGGTGAATCAGAGGCAAAGGAACCAATACCCGGCCCCGCAGGCAGAGAGCTAGCTGTTCAACAGCCTGGCTGGGGAGCCTTCTGCTCTTGCATCGTCTCCATTGCTTTCTGGTTTAAACCCATTTGCTACAACTGAATGGATATCACACTTGGCACACCTCTTCCCTAGCTACTGATTCTTTTTCAAGTATTATATGCTTTCTAGTGGATCTTACCCATACCCTTAGTCAAACATGGACATATTGTGCCTCAGGGTGTAGTGGTCGGTGTGGATAGTGACCAGTGCCTAACAGAAAACAGCAACTTCTCTGTGTGGTTCAGAGGGAACTTAGCACAAGCAAGAGGTCAAAGGCTACTGGAAGGATTCTAGGCAAGAAGACAAAATGCAAACTGAAGACAAGGAGCTGTTGAACGGCTCTAGAAGCCCAAAGTGGGGACTGGAGTCACAGGACTCACAGACATTGAGCTTTTGGGACCGCCACTTAGGGCACCTGCTGATGCTACTGCTGCCTGAAGTTATAGCAGGATCTAATGAGTGAGCTGTGTGGTTTCTGGACTCCCTGGTCCAATGGAGCGGAGGTGGGTTCATAAGACAGAGTACTGAACTGAGTGCCCGTACAATGTCTGGCCCACTCGTCAATTGAAACTCCTGGGAATGTCTTGTATAAAAGCAAGTTGCACTGCATTTATGAAAAAGCACCCTTCCCCCACCCCACTGCACCTCTGTTTCTCTCATCGCCATCCACTTTCCCTGCCTGCTTCGTCATACACTGTGGACCAAGCAATATTGTTGTTATTGGGAACGCACACTGGACCAGGCAGCACCCCCGTCTCCCCACAGATCTGTTATATGCTGGTGACAGATAACACAAACACATTCTGAGCTCTCCCCCACTCTTTCCTTTTACTGCTTTTGGTGTTGTTTTTTCTATTCCTAATTTTCCCAGGATAGTAATCCCCTTATTTAAATGACATGCAGATGCTACTTAATATTCATGAATCAGAATGCTGTTTACACTCTCTTCTTAAATGTAAATTATTTGTCTAATAGGATGCTGTTCTAGATGAACGGGGTGCTGGTTAATGAGAGTGAGAGAATTTCATAGTCTTTTCCTTTGCAGCTGAGACTCAAGAGTCAGTCAAGGTTTTCTGTGTTTTCATTTAATTGGCTTGAGGGATGTTAATAAGTGCTTTGTCAGAGCCAAAAGATATGAATCCATAGCTCATAGATTTTTTCCACAGACCTTTCTAGTTTCATTCATTAGGCTAGTTTTAAGAGTGGCTAATAGAGGCCCTTTCCTCTGTGGGTCCTTGGACCATCAGGACTCTCTCTTCCTGTGCTGAGATGGGAGGTCCAGATGGATTTGAAGTCCAGACAGGACTTCCTCTTCCTGCACTGAGATCAGCTATCCAGAGGGGTAAGTGTGTGCAAGCATTCCTGGGAGGTGCCCACCCACTGAGACTCCCCTGACTACAATCAAAGGAAGAGATGGGCAGGCACCAATCCAAGAATTCCTCCAACAACCTGAAAAGCAACATAGTAACACCTGAAACCAGAGAGTATGCAACAGGAAAACCTGAGCAAGAACCCAGAAGAAGTAGAAGAAATCGACTTTACACGTAACATTATGAAAGTGATAGAGACCTTTAGAGAAGAGGTGAAAAACTCCTTTGAAGAAAGGGATGAGAAAACTAACAAAAAGTTAGAAGAAATGAATAAATTCCTCAAAGATACCCTAGAAAACCAAGAAAAAGCAATCAAACAGGTAATGGAATCAGTTCAAGACTTAAAAACTGAAATGGAGGCAATGAAGAAAACACAAACCAAGGGAAGGCTTGAGATGGAAAATCTGGGTAAATGAGCAGGAACTGCAGAGACAAGTATAACCAACAGAATACAAGAGATAGAAGAAAGAATCTCAGACGCTGAAGATAGGATAGAGGAAATAAATTCATTGATCAAAGAAAATGACAAATCCAACAAATTCTTAACACAAAACACCCAGGAAATCTGGGACACCATAAAAAGGCCAAACCTAAGAATAATAGGGGTAGAAGAAGGACAAGAAGCACAGCTCAAAGGCCCAGAAAATATATTCAACAAAATTATAGAAGAAAACTTTCCCAACCTAAAGATGGATATGCCTATGAAGATACAAGAAGCATACAGAACACCGAATAGACTGGATCAAAAAAAAAATGCCCTCACCATATAATAATCAAAACACAAAACAAACAGAATAAAGAAAGAATACTAAGAGCTGCAAAGGAAAAAGACCAAGTAAAGTATAAAGGTAAAACTATCAGAATTACACCTGACTTCTCTATGGAAACCATGAAAGCCAGAAGGTCTTGGATAGATGTGCTGCACTTACGAAGAGACCATGGATGCAAGCCCAGACTACTATACCCAGCAAAGCTTTCATTCATCATCAATGGAGAAAATAAGATATTTCAGAATAAAAACAAATTTAAGCAATACATAGCCACAAACCCAGCCTTACAGAAAATACTAGAAGGAAAACCACAACTAAAGGAAGCAAACAACACCCATAATAACACAGACATCTAACAGCCCTCCACTGGCATAACTCAAAGAAGGGAAACACACAAACTCTACAACCCTAAAAAAATAATGGCAGTTAATAACCTCTGGTCATTAATATCACTTAATATTGTGTACCTGTAATCCTTTTCTGACCAGGACTGCTTCTTAAAATGCTAAGCGGCGTGGCTAGGACTGAAGCTGCTTTACCTTTTGATGCCATCCAGTCCAGCATGGTGAGGCGTGTTCACTGCCTCTGAGTTATGCACATTGCCCCAGCTCCAGGGTTACAGTGGTCTGTGTCACCATTAATTTGTAACATGCTGCTTACAGACCCCATTTAAGTGCTTGACCTCCTGAAAGAGACAGAGCTGTATCTGCATAAACCAGGAAGCCACCATTTCTTTAAAAAAAAAATGAACTTTTTTTTTGCTGCTAATGGTGAATCGGGAAGACCCCTCTTAAAGGAGCCATGGTGCCCCTGCTCACTGCCAGCAAACAGAGCCCATCTGAAAAAAAAATGTGGCTACCAAAAAGCTGCATTAAACTCTGTTCTTTTCTGTCTAGAATTTCTTTTCAAGCTCTCTCAGGTTTTATGTGGATGCAGTTGGCCCACGTTGGTGTGACATTGCACAAAATCTAAACGTAGATAAGAGTGATGGTTTAATTTAAGTTGTAAGAGCTAGTTTATAATAAACATGAGCTACTAGGCAAAACAGTTTATAATTAATATAAGCCTATGTGTGTTTCTTTGGGACTGATTGGCTGTGGGGCTGGGTGGTACAGAAACTTCCATCTACACCCAGATTCTGCCTATTCAGACTTCTGTCTCCCCTGGTGACTCTAGGAAGCAACTGAACCTCTCCAGCTCTTATTGTGAGAACCAACAACCATGCATCACTGGCAAATGCCTATGTGATGTGCAGTGTGCAATGTGGACACTCAAAGTTGATATTGGGGATGTGTGTGTCTGTATGTTTATGTGTATGCGTGCATGTATGTGTATCTCTGTGTGCTGCATGCGGATGAGAGTATAGGTGCACCAGCACCCACAGAGGGAAAAACACTTTTAAATGAGGCTTCCTCACCACATGCTCTGGATAATGACTGCACTGACCAAATAGTAAGTGTCCACCAAGAGCAGGCAGTGTACCAGGTATTTCTAGGCCATGTCAGAGAACCTTACAGCCACACTGGGGTAAGTTAAGGGCCTTTGGCACTTAACTAATGAAATCTACCTTCACATGGCCTAAGGGATCTACAAACTCCTCCTCCAGGGATTGATCTCCAACTCAGAGACACTAGCATGTGCCGTCCTGCATTCTCACCTACACTGGAGCCCCAAAACCTCCTCATAATCCAACAGCTGAAGGGCTAACCTCTGACAAAGCAAGAGATGGATTAATATTTAATATCATTTCTCCTTTCAGCTAGTATTTTCTTTGGTTCTAATGTTCTTTATAGAGGCCAGTAAACAGAGCCCAGGAATAGTGATCATTCTGATCATTATACCTTCTGTGCAGAAAGTCCAAATGTGTCTACATAACTCTTCGAATCTGCCTCACCACTCAGAACCATATACAGGGGAATGTGGCTAGCAAAGAAAACAAAATTCTAGAACTTAAGTCTAAACAAAATGTTGATTGTTTCAGGAAGGATAAAAGGTAGAATTCATTAATATCAGCTTTCTCCTAATGCACTTAAAATAGAATCACACACAGTAACTGATGTTTATAAAGACTCAGCATTGTGTCCCCAGGTGAATGGATTCCCACTATTCACTCATTCACCCACTCACTCACTCATTCATGCATTGGGTGAAATGAATATATACTAAATGCTTACTCTTCCAGGCTCAGTTCCAGGCGCTGCAGTGAACACACAAGAGAAAGACGAAGCTTTCTGCTTACACGAAGCTGCGAGTCTGGTGGCGGTAGAAAAACATCCTCCTGTAGGGGTGGGCACAGACAACCTAACATAGGGTAAAGGGGATACAGAAAGAGCTGAATTGAGGCACTGTCTTTCTCAGGAAAGGCGGTGTAGTGACTGAGAAGATCTTGGAGATGAAAGCAGAAGGCATATTTTGTAGTCAGGGCACATGCTGCAAGGAGGCTGATGTGGCTTCAGTCTAGAACAGCTGGGCCAAGCCAGCAAAGACCAGAATAGAAGGGGAAGGGCTGGAGGGAGGAAGAGCTAGTCTAAGCTACCAGAAGAACATTGTCCCGAAAGAGCATTCAGTATGCCCCACATGGAGTACAGACTCAGAATCTACCTTGTTCTTCTAGAAAATTCAGCCACAGAATGTGAAACCAAGTTCAGGAGCTCTGAATGCATTTCAGATCAGAAAACATTGCCCTTCTATTATCCTATAATGTTAGACCAGGATGTCCATAGAAAACTGGACATCATGTACATTCATTACATAGTGTTTCCTTGTCACCAGATAAATCTGTTTTTTATTCCCTAAGCTAAGAAGGAGACGGTGTCCACAGACTTAATTCCACCTCCCGGAAGGCTCTCAGAAACACCTGCTACTGATAGCACAGCATTAAATACTGTCTGTAAAGTTACACGCTGGTGTGGACCTCCCAATTCCTGGTCATAAACATGACTGGCTCAAAAGAACAGCAAACCCAACCCATGGCCTTTCTTCATCCGATCAGCCACATTCTTCAAATTCCCACCTCTTCCTTCCATGACAAAGCCCTTATTCCAAACTTTAAAAAATGAAAATGACCATCTCAATTTTTGTGAGTTATTTACCCATTTGGATCTCCTGCTAAGTGATTCAGTAACTACAATTCAGGAAGAGACAGTGTCTTAGGACTCTGAAAAATGTGTCAGAAAAACATCAAAGAAAGATAGCCAGTCATATGGGAAATTATAGGTCACATGGTATGCTTGGTTGTCGGAAGTTATCAGGTGACCTTTCAACAGGAGATTATAGCTGCTTAGAGAGATATTGCTCACTGAGGCCATTCATCCCTCCAAGATACTTTGGCTTCCTCTCCATGTAAAAGAATAGTCTAGAGAGAATTTAGTTAGTAATGGGCCCACTTCCCAAAGTTGCAGAGAAGTTTCTATTGTGTTTTAAAATTAAAATGGCTGTATTAAAAGGAAGTGTTCTGAGCTGGAGAGATAGCTCAGCAGTTAAGAACACTTCCTACCTTTAAGTCCTTCTGGGTTTAGTTCTCAGTACTAACACTGGCCCAATCATCCCAGCTTCTACAGATCTGACTGGCTTTTAAGAACATCTGCACACACATGGCACACATGTAGCACACACGCACACACACACACACACACACACATGCACGTAGATACAAAGTAAAAATAAATTAAACAATAAAATACATAAATAAATAAAACACTTTCATGCTAGAAATATCCACCCAGAAAGACATGAAGAAAACGCAAAAAGAAAATCTGCTATCACCACATACTAAAATTTTAGTGAACTCCTTCGTACTTTGTATGTCCCAATGCACACACCCAAAATGCCTATGTGATGTGTATATCTGTGCACAGCATGCAGTGTACAATGTAGAGGCTCAGAGTTGATGTCGGGTGTGTGTGTGTGTGTCACATGCAGATGAGAGTGTAGGTGCACCAGCACCCATACACACATATGCAGAGGCCAGAGCAAGAGATAAAACATCTTCCTTAACCATCCACATTTTTTTGAGAAAGAATCTCTCGGTAGTCTGAGAAGCCATCTTGCTCTGAGGAGCCTCTGCCTAGGCTTCCTGTGCTTGTGCTAGATTACCGGAAGCAACCTGCTTGCCTGGCTTTTGCATGAGTTCTAGGGATCCAAATATTAGTTCCTTAAGAGTTCATGCACTTCGCCCTCTCTCTACCTTCTCATCCACTGTGGACTCCAGAATGTCCCATCTTTAGAGTCTTCCTCACTGCCACATTCCCAGTGAACTCACTATTCCTTCTCAATTAAACACTATTTTCTGGGCCTTACCCACAAGCTCCAAGAGGCTGGAAACAATGCCTGCCCTGTTCACCACTGATAAGATGTTCACACATTTGAGTACTGGCCAGACTAAGGAACAAATGAAGGCATCCATGCATCACTGAGAGTCCTGTACCAGTGGGACCCTAAAATGTGCATTTCCAGTCTGGAGTCTGATAGCTACCTCTTCCAGAGAGGTGCCAACCTTTAGGCTCAGTCAGAGCTCAGATGGGGTCCTTGGACAAGACCTTGTTCCTACTCTGACACACCACTTCCTTCTGCCTGGCCACCAGGTTGGATGGCAAAGAGCAGGAGACTACAAGGATTCTAGGCATCCCATTGATATCACACTGTGGCATCACATTCAACACGCACACGTATTAAGAGGTGAGAAATCCCCTTCATGAATGACCAAACAACCCTAATAATAAGCACAATTTATGATAGAGGTCATATCTTTTCATGAGCCTCATTATTTTAAACCACTTTTATAGTAATGAAAAATCAAATGTACCATAAATTGTTTTTCACGGTGCCAATTAGCAGCTCCCTTTAAGTACTGCTTCTAAATCTGAAACGAGCCGTGTGTACTCAGGAGTGTGCAGCTGTGACAGGGTAAGTGTCCAAAAGCAAAAATCCTGTTTGTTTCAGCCCACTGCGATAAGCTGCAAAGATATGCTATTTTTATTTAAAGCACTGTTTTTTATTGAAGCTAATGTCTTAAAAAGCATTCCCGGATTTTTAAACTATCGTTATTTATCAATTTCCCTGATTAAAAAATAATTATTGGCATTTTCCTGCAAGTTTAAAATGTAAATATTGGTGTTGGCCAGCTGACAAACTTTCGGGTAGGGAAAACATGGGATTTTTTCTTTCTTATGGATGCAATACCTATGAACATGTTAATTATCTTGCTTTATTACAACCATTTCTGCTCTGGATCTATTTATTGAAACAATTCAGTGGTCTCTCTCTTAAAATACTGCTTGTTTCAAGCTTTTCTCCTCCTAGCGCAGACCTGACTGCCTATTCCCTGGGTGAAGGTGAGGAAAAGCTGTCTAGCCCTGCTTTGATCCCTGACCTAGGGTAAAATCAGCTCCAAGTTCATTATCTTCCGCAGGATGCCTTCATCTGAGCTGTTATGGCCTGATAGGATCACTATCTACCCACGGGCAGCTCTCTCTTGGCCTTCACTTCTAAAGCAGGTTGGGTCAGAAATCAGCACTATAGCAACCTCTTCTTTTACTTGGGACACCCTTCAATCTCGTGTGCTTAAAAGTTAGTCAGCATAGCTGACTGGTAAGGTCAGGCTGTGTTATCCTCCCCCAAGACAACCCTGCTCATCAGCTGTGTGAAAAGTAGCAACCTAATCACCCAGGAATAAGCCACAATCACCAAAATTCTATTTTCGGGATTGTAAATTCTAGTTCTGGAAGACAAACACCCAAAACTAACATTAACAAGGCAGCAATTTGAGAGAACACTTCTAAAACCAAACCTGAGAACTTAGCCTAAGGCTGGTAAAGGTGAATGCTTTCATATCTAATGGTGAAAGTGAAGTGGTGGCTCAAGAAGCAAGGAGATGGTCCCCATCTTAGAATTAATGACAGTCGCCTCACACGTGAGCTTAGGAATTGAAACATCACAGGCTGTGCTTCACAGCCAAAGGTAGAATCTCAGAGCTGTGTAGCACACGTCCATGACGTCAAGCTCAGGGAAGGTTTCCGCATGTACCCGAATGCCCCTGGAATAATCATGGACGGACATAATCGTAATTTTCCACTTGCAGCATTGTTGGAGATGTTGCTTTGCTGTAAGTCCAAAGTTTGGGGAACTGCGGTTTGAAACAATGTAATCTGATTAAAGGCATGAAAATTACCAGGGTGAATTCATAGGCGTGTAATTCATGGTTTTCATCACATGGTATGAAATGCACATTGCCTGGTTAGTGTTCTCAAGTTCCTAACTCCTCTATGCTCATCTTCCTAGGTGGGCTCCTTTCTCAGCACTATTTTCCTCTTCCTAATGGAAAGCAATTATTCACATGACCTTACTCCCTCCCAACTTTTGAATACTCCTCCACCACTGTTTGATTTTCTCAGCAACAGTCGCTGGTGACAGCGTGCAGTCACAATAGTGTCTCACTGGTAACTTGCTGTGTGCTGGGGATGACATCATGTCATTTAATTTCCTGAAAACATAGTTGTAGAACTCCTGTTACATTTACTTGGTAGGGTTTGTTAAAGTTCCGTCTATCAGTGTGAGATTTAGCAGACGCTTTGCTCTGTGGAGTAGACCGGAACACAAACTGCTCAGTTTGGGGAACAAAATGAGGCTTCCCTGTTCTGCTGGCCGCAGGAGTGCTGGTTGATTTATTTTGATGCCATTATAAATTTTTCTCACTGGGAAAAGTCAAAGGGCTCATCAAAGCTGATGCCCAACTATAATAAGAAGCTAAAATGTCCTCCCGGTAAATGTGGTAAAGCAAAGCAGGTGTAACACCATGGCTGCAAAGTCAGCAGCCGAGGGGACTGCAGGCATTGCAAGGCAACTTTCCAGAAAGCCACAGCACAGGGACATAGCAGAGATTTGTGTTACTGCGACAGCTCCCCTTGAAATGGTCAAGAAGCTTACTGTCTATTTACCATTAATTTAGTAAGTGTTGATATTTATGATGGCTAGTCTTGATTGTCACCTTGACTATATCTGGAATGAACTATAATCCAGAGATGGAGGGCACACCTATGATCCATATCTTGAGGCAAGAAGACAACATGCCTTTGATTCTCCCGATCTTGAGGCAGGATGACACATGTCCTTAATCCAGATCTTGAGGTGGGAAGGCACACCTTCAATCTGGGTCACACTTTCTGCTGGAAGCCTATGTAAGAACAATGGAAGAAGGAAGGTTTCTTCTTCATCTGCATGCCCTAACCTTGCCAGCACATCCATTCCTTCACAGGCACTGGAGCCTACTTCTTTGGGACTCCAGAATATACAGAAGACCAGCTGAGACACCCAGCCTCATGGGCTGAAAAATTACTAGATTATTGGACATTCCATTCACAGCTAGCCATGGTTTGGTTAGTAGGACGGAAGCCTATAAATCATTCCAATAAATTTCAGACAGACAGACAGATAGATAGGTACGTAAGTAGATAGATGGATATTCATTCCGTAAGTTCTGTAACTTGACTAATACAATATGGTATGTAAAGACATCATACTTGGTCTTCATATGACACAAAGATTAATGTACCTCATGTTAAAATTCAGGCACCTGCACTGGCCTGCCCTTGGGGACCTGGCAGGATGCTCCAAAATCTGCTTGTGTCTGTCTGCTATCCTCTCTAAATGTCCTGTCTAGGTCAGCTTCAATATGGAAGTCAGAGATGGAGAAGCCAGCTTCATCTTGCTCAGCACCAACTGGTTTTCCCTTTCTTCTAATTTATTCAACTCCTGTATAAGATATGTATGTGTGTATGTGTGTATATATGTGACTTAGATGATTTAACTCTGTGTGTATGTGTACATAACTTGGATAAATACAAGTTAATAGTCATCTTATAAATGATCAAGTTCTTTAATTGTATTCATGCCAAGTACTGATATAATTAATTACAGGCATAAGCTTTACCTAGTCCCTACATATGTTTTCAGAGTTAAGCTTAAAGCAAGTAACTAGAAACAAAGTTTGTCACCCAAATATACCTAGTAGACAGACAGTCCTCACATGCTCAGATATCTACAAAATATGACATTTAAAATGTTTAATTAAAATCTTTTCATAATAGAGAGACATGCCAGCCCCTGGCAGTACCCCTATTTCCTCCAAAGAAGGTGAATTGTCACAGAAGAACCTCCACCTGGAACTTGCTTCAAATATGGCAATGCCAGCCACTGAGCTAAAACTATCTTTCACCTCAGCTGTTGTCAAGACTCTCTTCAGACCATGGGCAAAATAGAACACTGGGGAATTGAGTACCTCGAGTTGCCTAGAAAACGGTAGGCTCATCCTTCCGCAAGTTCCTAGGACACAGAAAGTCTGTTGGACCTTCTGGGGTCTGGCAGGCCTAGACCTGGCAGCCGAAGACTGATGTTGCCTGAGATCACTGTCCTCAAGAACTATGAAGGACTCTGGGATGGTTGCCTAGGTAGTCAGCAAGTAAATCTCTGTCATTTTAATCACTAACTCAAGTAAAGTTTAATCTTCGTGGAACCCTGCCGCTGTTTGATGGCTAGGCTAGAGGGAGCTTTGTTGGTTTCACAGCGGCAACCAAGGATTCGGCAGCCTTCTCAGTTCTCTGGAAAATTCAGGTTCTAGGCCTCACTCTCCTACAGCTAAAACTAACTAGACACAGTTCACCTCGTTACCAGACTCAGAAAAGAAATAATATCACAAAACAGACTTCAATGCCACTTCTTACCATGCCTTTGTTTAAAGGAACTTCCTTTGCAGTGATTGCTCTCAGTGGTCAGCCACTGGTATCTCCTGGTGAATTAGATAGAAAAAGGGTGTTTTAAGGTGTGACATTTATGTGAGGATATGAAAATTTGAGATGTGAGGATCTAAGAATGTTTTAGGGTCTAAGAAAGTGACCTAAGGTGTGCAGATGCAAGTTATCAAGCTGTGCAAATGCAAGTTATCACGGTGTGCAAATGCAAGTTATCATGGTGTGCAAATGCAAGTTATCACGGTGTGCAGATGCAAATTATCACGGTGTGCAGATGCAAGTTATCACGGTGTGCAGATGCAAGTAATCAAGGTGTGCAAATGCAAGTTATCATGGTGTGCAAATGCAAGTTATCACGGTGTGCAAATGCAAGTTATCACGGTGTACAAATGCAAGTTTTCACGGTGTGCAAATGCAAGTTATCACGGTGTGCAAATGCAAGTTATCACGGTGTACAAATGCAAGTTATCAAGGTGTACAAATGCAAGTTTTCATGGTGTGCAAATGCAAGTTATCACGGTGTGCGAATGCAAGTTATCACGGTGTGCAAATGCAAGTTATCACGGTGTACAAATGCAAGTTATCAAGGTGTGCAAATGCAAGTTATCAAGGTCTGAAGATAAGGAGGAAGTGACCTGAGATGTATAAAAGAACAAAGTGTTTCAGATTTCTTTCCCTCACTACGCTACTGTCATATTAAAACTTGAAAAGTCCCTAGTAATCAATGAAATTTTGAAAAGCTGTTAATCTAGCCCTGACAGAGCACTATCCACTGTACTCTACCACTATATCATCATAGCCACAAGCACAAGAGTTCTCTTTGGTTGTTTTCTAACTATAGACTTTTCACTGTGCTAAGAACATCTGTCACCATTTTCTGGATAGAAGAAAGAGTGTTTATGTTTTCAAGCAGAATCCTTTCTGACAGTTCTCGTAAGCTCCAGGGAGTTGGCTTGGACCCACCTTGAACAGGTCAGATGCACCCCAGATAAGTACTGGAAATCAGCAACTTAAGGCTCCCCACCTTTCCCTAGTCTCGAGATTCCCCTCCTTCAATTATCAGGACATAAGAAAAAAATTCCCTAAATTTAACTTTGTCCTCTGCTCTGCTAGCATCTTGCCAGGTAGGAGAAGCACTAGATGGCCCCACAGAGCCTGGACAGCAACGAGGCAACCGGATACTCCAGGACATGACCAGAACCCCAGCTTTCTCAGGTTCTCCAAGATTCCGATGCCCCCAGGTCAGCAGGAAGCAGTCTCAAGTACTTGGGGCCCCCGTCCCACCTCACCTACTACCTCTTTCTAACCCTTCCCCCCTTTATAATAAATAAAATGGAGGAATGTTAGCATTCAGGCAACTGCAGTGGCCTGCCCTTGGGGACTTGACAGGATACGCACATGTGCTTGCCAGTACTCAGGCAGTACTCTGGCCTGCTCAGGGTCCTGACTACTTGGTCTCTGTGAGTATGCACTATGGCCCCTTTAAAAGGTGGGCCCCACCCACCTCCCCCCCCCCCTCTCTCTCTCTCTGTCCCTCTGCTCCTCTCTGCCTCTCTTTCCTCTCTTCTGCCATGCCTGTCTACAGAGGCTGGTCTTCCCCCTCCCCTCCCTCTTCCCAATTACCTCCCTCCAATAAAAAGTCCTCTACCTGAGCCCTGTTGTATGGCATGACTCCTCTTCCTGCTGTTTTTTGAATTATAACCCCTTGGCCCTATGGAGCTGCTGGCTACTGAGGATGAAAGGACCTGACAAGATCCTAATATGCACTGCAGCGTCTCATATTGAAGAATGTCCCCACTGTGTGCACAGAAGGCCAAAGTCCCTGAGTGGAAGGAGATGTGGAAGGGAAAAGAGTCTGGACTTGCTGCAGATGAACTTGGAAGGAATACTTAAAAGTGCACTAGGAGACGGGCACACAAGGCGGAAAACAGCTCCCACCTCCCTCCTCTGAGTGACATATCAGGAAAGGGTTGGACATTGCCTGTGAGGAAAGCCTGGTATTTCTAGAGGAACTAGAGGAGTTCGATGGCAAGTAACAGTGGAGGGCCATCTCTGAAGGGATGGCAGATCCATCGGTTGCTGCTTGTTCCCTAGATATGAGTTATGAGCAGGACTGGCCACCAGAAAGAAGTGAACGCTGCTTCCCAAGAGCCAACACCGAACAAAGATGGAGGGAGCAAAAGCCAGTGTGGGCCGATAGGGCTCCAGGGAAGTGGGCAGGGTGGGGCTGAACTGAGGAAGTGGAGCTGCCCACCTCAAACCTGAAATATCTGTGACGAAGTGGGAAAGCCAAGGTCATGCAAAGCAAAATCTGTGCACTATCAAACTCATTCACGAGAGCCTCAAGCTGGGTACAACTCAGGTGTCCACTAGGAGATGCATTCAATATGGATTGTAACATGAAATAGTATTTAGCAATAAAAAGTCAAAAGAGTATACTGTTTTGCCCAATAGGTTACTATTGTTATGGAGTAAAGTAAAAATGTGAGTTGGACATGGGTGTAATTGGAAAGTGAAAGTTTGTATAGAGATGGATATTGACAACCTGGGTGGGGAAAGAGTGGCAGATATTCTGCTAGGAGTCACAGTAGATTTGGAGTCCCATAGTTTGAAGGATATCAGTACCTATGCGGCTTTATATGAACTGTTGATGCATCCAGTCATACACTTCAACATCTCTGGAGCAGAGTATTAAGTTCCTTTCAGAGCCATTGAAAAGACTGTTGGGGATGACACCTGCAATACAACACTATCCAGTACACACCCAGTAAACACTAGTTTCCTCTCTCCCTGTTAAGCATTTAGAAGATTCTTTTAAATTGGGCAGAACACATTCAAATGATCCCCTGTGAATGCATGCCTCCTGATGAACGGGCCATCTTCTAATAACCACCAACAAAGTAAAAATGCACACTATCTAAGCGGCTTAACAGACCATCCCTGCTGTATAACTCCTAGGAGATGCTAAATTCACAGTGTGTGTGGCACAGCAGTGGTCCCTGTCCCTCTCGAGTGAATCTGGAATAGAAACAGCAAGTGGGTGGCTCTTGGTAACACTGCTTACTTGATAAATACGGCAGACTGTATAGATCAGCCACTGGCAAGGTGCTCGGCCCTCACAGCACCAAAATCAAATACACACCTTAGGTTCTTTCTGGAGTTTTATGATGCAATAAAAACTGAGACAATGGACCATTGTGTCAGTATACAATCCCAGTTCAACAGTAAGGTTCAAGCGCCACACCAGGACATCATTCAAAGCAAGAGAAAAAAAGGGTAATCAAATAAAAATAACTACTGTCTGTAGTAGATTCAAATAAATATCACCAACGTCATCATCTCGAAAGACAAAAGTCACAGTACTGAAAATGCTCCAATAGCCCACAAGAAACAGGTAACAGGCAATAAAGGAACAACAACAAGAACAAAAGCAGCAAACCAAATAGAAGATAATGTCCCTAAATCCAGACATGTCTAGAGTTACAAGAATTATAAACCTCTATGCATGCCAAAGACAGACGCAGTTACATCCCAAGACTCAATACTCTTCTCTGGATAATAAAGCCAGTAGACGGAAAGACTGCAAGACTGAAGCCCTGAGCCATCACCCAGCTCTAGGACACACATAGGAAACACTGTCACAGTGATCACACAGCCTGTGCCATTCACCGCACCCTGTGCATAAAATGAAGCTTAAAATTCAATGAATTAAGGACCGGGTGATGGTAGCACAGGCTTTAATCCCAGCACTCAGGAGGCAGAGGCAGGCGGATCTCCGTGAATTTGAGGCCAGCCTGGTATACAAGAGCTAGTTCCAGGACAGCCAGGGCTATACAGAGAAACCCTGTCTTGAAAACACACACAAAAAAATTAAATTAATTAAAGCCATACCTATTATGGCCTCTGACTATGATAAAACTAAGCTAGAAATAAATAATAAAAAGATAATGAAAATTCTTAAAACATTTGAAGATTAAGCAATATATTTCTAAATAATCCAACATTCAAAGCAAGATTCTCAAGAGCATTTTTTAAGTTTCTAAATAAAAAAAAAAGAAAAGAAAATACATTAAAAAGTATAGAACGCATGCCTCAAAAGCAGCACTAGAGGCGTGTGAGCAAAAGTGGTCTGGGAGAAGGCTCAGTGGTCAAAGACCAGAGCACTGCTCGGCGGTTCGGAGCACCACTCAGCAGTTAGGAGCACCACTCAGCAGTTAGGAGCACCCCTCAGCGGTTGGTGGCACCGCTAGACAGTTAGGAGCACTGCTAGGCAGTTAGGAGCACTGCTAGGCAGTTAGGAGCACACACTGCTTTCCCAGCGACCTGAGTTCAGTTCCCAGCACTCGATCGGGAGACTCACAACTGCCTGTAACTCCAGATCTGGGGGACCTGACACCCCTTGTTGTTTCCATAGACACACAAGACTACTACATATTGACTTCATTTGTTTTAAATTCGTTAATTCAACATTAAATGCATTGTATCATTTTGAATAAGCTTATTGGGTGTTTATAACAGTGTTATGAAATTTGAGCAAGGTACAATTGCATATATGCATGAAAATGCCACACTGAAACTAATTACTTTATACATAATGCAGAAAAATTAAATAATAAAAGGATTCTATAAATGTCGAGTCCAAATGCAGAATTGGGTATAACATGATGATGTTCACATGACCCTGACAGTTGTAGTTCCATGTCTAGCATTAAGAAGCAGCTCACAAACTTTACATACTACTTGTTCATCTTAGACAAACTTGAGCATACGCCTATTTTATCATAAGGTTGGTTGTCTGGAAACATTTACAGAGCTGCTCTCTTAAAATATGATCAGCCACATCAAATTGGATCTTATGATCAATACTCCTCATAACAAAGAGTCTGAGCTGAGTTACTAAAAGTCAGTCTCCTTCAGTCTACTAGATCATCCTTGCTGTGTCTAATCTCCAAGGATTGTCTGTTTATTTACAGACATCCATGATACAAACAGGCAGAAACTCCTAGCTAGAACTGACTGTCTCCATTAGTATGTCTACTATACCATGACTTCATTGAACTTTAGAGCTGGAATTTAGAAAATTTGACAATATTTTTTTAAATACGGAGTTTTTTAAATACAATATTGGGCTCTTGGCCCTTTGTTTTCTTTTCCTGTGAGAATATTGTTATTGAAAAGAATTATTACTTCAACATTATTATTATTGTTTAAAAGGATCTAGATAGTATCAATTCCAAACCCTTTACTCATTAATTCATTTGTTTAACAAAAATTCAATGTTGATTATGTGACAAGCAAGATTTCCTCTCATAGAGCTAGCAACCTAACATAGGGAAAGGAGGAAACAAGACATCCTTAGTAATTAATGCTTTGACAGATCATAACTGGCATTTGGAAGGAAAAATCTGGCAAGTTCTTAAAAGTAACAGGAGGAGGCTGCTGTCGAGGGAGTGGTCTGTAAGGACCTCCAGCAGGTAATATCTGAGCCCAGGCCTCAGAGTGGAGTGTGAGAGAGCTACGCCGAAACGAAGGAATAGGATACAGACAGTGTGCCTGAGGGCAGGAAAGACTTCAGTATGTCTTATCATAGACAGGCCAGTGTGTTCAGGGAGCCATGAGAGAGAGGAAACACAGTGTCTAATGGTGTGCAAGAAGTACAGGAGCCAAATCGGGCATAGCTGCATAGGTCTACTGAGTTCAATCACACTGAGGTAAGCGAGTCATTAATTAAACCATAGAAGAGACATACCTTTTAAAATTTTGTTTGTATGGGGATGTGTACACATGAGTGCACATCCTTTCAAAGTATTTGACACCAGAAGAGGGCATCAGATACTCTACAGCTAGATTTACAGGCAGTTGTGAGACCCCTGAATTGGGCGCTGGGAATGTTTTTCAACACAGCAGCTGGTAGAGGATATTTATGTGCTCTGCTGGTCAGACCCTGTTTGTGATGCTGACAAATACCTGAGAGACCAGTTTAAAGAAAAGATGGATATTTGGCCCAGTCTTCGGGGGTTTCAGTTAGTTCCCAGTCAACGGGAATCCTTCTATGGACCTGAGGTGGCAGAGAACAACCTGATGCAGAGGCATGTTGCCGAGTGCCTCACCTCATGTAAAGAGAACGCATGCTTCAGTGGCCTTCCTCCTCCTCCTCCTGGGTTCCCGCCTCCCCTTCTTAGGTAATCTTCTATGGAAATGTCCTCATAGATAGAACTAGGGGTATTAGTTACTAATCTCAAAGGCGTTTCTCAATCCAACTCAATCCAATCAAAATTAAGGAGAAAGTGGTGACGTCAGACTGAGTAGACACAAAGATAGGTGCAGAGTTCTCTAGAAAGAGGCAAGGGATCTTTTCTTATTAGTTTATTTTTATTTTGTATGCATTAGTGTTTTGCCATGGGCTTGAGATGGCTCAGCAGCTAAGAACACTGGCTGCTCTTCCAGAGCCAAGGGATCTTTAATCATAGGGGATGCTAAAGAAAATGGCCACATGAGCATGCTAAGCCCTGTCGGGTACCTACCAGATGCCGCTGCCTAGGGTGAGACTTTTCCTACGAAAGGCAATGGAAAGCTTACCTAGACAGGCTCAGCTTTTCCAGTCGGCAACTTCCTGTCACTGCGCTGTTGGCAGGCCAGCTGGTGCAGTGAGCAATGGCTCCAACAGGACCTGAGTGAGAAGGGAAGTCACATTCAAGGAAATGTGTAACCCCAGCCATCTCCCTGTGTATGCATCGTTCATGAATGAAGAAACTCACTTCACGCTATTAACAGCACAGTGCGATTAGACTGCATTCTCCAGTACTCAACTTCATATGGAAAAGCAAAAACCCCAGGATAGCCAAAACAATCTTGTACAGTAAAAGAACTCTGGAGGCATCACAATCCCTGACTTCAAACTCTACTACAGAGCTACAGAACTGAAAACAGCCTGGTATTGGCATAAAAACAGACAGGAGGACCAATGGAACCGAATCGAAGCCTGGATATTAATCCACACACCTTCAAACATCTGATTTTTGACAAAGAAATAAAAAATATCAAATGGAAAAAAGAAAGCATATTTAACAAATGATGCTGGCATAACTGGATATCAACATGTAGAAGAATGAAAATAGATCCATATCTATCACCATGCACAAAACTCAAGTCCAAATGGATCAAAGACCTCAACATAAAGCCAGCCACACTGAACCTCATAGAAGACAAAGTGGGAAGTACACTTGAACACATTGGCACAGGAGACCACTTCCTAAATATAACCCCAGCAGCACAGACACTGAGAGAAACAATTAATAAATGGGACCTCCTGAAACTGAAAAGCTTCTGTAAAGCAAAGGACACAGTCAACAAAACAAATTGACAGCCTACAGAATGGGAAAAGATCTTCACCAACCCCACATCAGACAGAGGTCTGATCTCCAAAATATACAAAGAACTCAAGAAATTGGTTATCAAAAGAACAAATAATTCAATAAAAAAAAAAAAAACGGAGTACAGACCTAAACAGAGAACTCTCAACAGAGGAATCGAAAATGGCTGAAAAATACTTAAGGAAATGCTTAACATCCTTAGTCATTAGAGAAATGCATCAGAGAAATGCAAATCAAAACAACTCTTAGGTTCCATCTTACACCTGTAAGAATGGTCAAGATCAAAAACACTGATGACAACTTACGCTGGAGAGGATGTGGGGTAAAGGGAATATGTAACATGAGGGCCTGCTTGTTGGGGTTTCTGTCCTGCCCAGTTACCACAGCCGGTAAGCCCCAAAGAAATTGCACAGAGGTCTATATTAATGATAAACTAATTGGCCCATTAGCTCAGGCTTCTTATTAACTCTTGTAACATATATTAACCCATTATTCTAGTATATGTTAGCCACATGGCTTGGTATCTTTTTCAGCAGGGCAGGTCACATCTTCCTTCTTCCCTGTCTGGGCAGGACTGTGGAGGAATGGATTTCCTCCTTCCCAGAATTCTCCTGTTCTCCTTGCCCCACCTCTACTTCCTGTCTGGTTGTCCCGCCTATACTTCCTGCCTGGCTACTGGTCAATCAGCGTTTATTTAAAACATAATTGACAGAATACAGAGTTGTCCCGCACCAGGAATACACCTGCATTGCTGGTGGGAATGCAAGCTGGTACAGCCCCTTTGGATGTCATTGTGGCAACTTCTCAGAAAATTAAGAAACAATCTTCCTCAAGATCCAGTAATACCACTTTCAGGTATATATCCAAAGGATGCTCAATTGTGCCACAAGGACATGTGCTCAACTATGTTCATAGAAGCATTGTTTGTCATAGCCAGAACCCGGAAACAACTTAAATGCCCCTTGACTGAAGAACGGATAAGGAAAATGTGGTACATTTACACAATGGTGTACTACACAGCAGAAAAAAAAAATGACATCTTGAATTTTGTAGGAAAACGGATGGAGCTAGAAAACATTTTGAGTGAGGTAACCCAGACCCAGAAAGACAATTATCACATGTACTCACTCATAAGTGGTTTTTAAACAAAAAACAAAGAAAAGCCACCCTACAAATCACAATCCCAGAGAACCTAGACAACAATGAGGACACTAAGAGAGACATACATGGATCTAATCTACATGGGAAGTAGAAAAAGACAAGATCTCCTGAGTAAATTGGGAGCATGGGGACCTTGGGGGAGGGTTGAAGGGGAAGGGAGAGACAGGGAGGGGAGCAGAGAAAAATGTCGAGCTCAACAAAAATCAATAAAATTTAAAAAAAGTCTGCGTTCTCTCACTTAACATTGTTCATTGAGAGAAGACCATACACAGTTTAACCTGCAGCAAGTTCAACTAATGAAGCCAACAGCAACACACTAAGAATAAAAACAGCCAATTCCAAATACACCAGCATATGCCGTGAGTTGGTTTGTCTGAGAACCCTGCCCTGGACAAACGCCAAAACAGAAGTTCCACTTTAGGGACAAGATTCACATCATAATAGAGAGGAAGAAAGGGCTACTGCCACCTGGACTGGCAGGTCTTTAGATGCCAGAAGGATAATCCCTTCAGGTAGTGATTAAACTCCTCCACCCTCACTCCCAGGTGGACTCCCAATGACGGTATTAATACACAGCTGGCTTCAAACGGACCTGCTCCATTCCAGGGCGGGATGCAAACAGCTGAGCAGGGTGTGACAGGAGCTGGATAACCAAGTACAAAAGCAAGGACCCAGAGCTGCAGGGACACACAGTGAATACTGGAATGAGCTGAGCCTTCCTGGACAATTCTGCAAACTGAGACTTCTGATACCCCTCCGGACTCAGACAAGCTTGGATAAGAAAGCATGTTTTCACTGGAGGAATTAGAAATTCTGAGTCACTTTTATTGGAAAGAAGTGGGATTTTTCTACTAAATTGAAAATAGGTATTCCTTTGCAAGTTTTTATTTCATAGGAAGAGGAATGTTCCTGTATGTGCAGGTACATATGTATGTGCAAATATGTAAGCAGCATATGTGTGCATTTTCTATGTGGAATCCGGAGGACAACTGCCAAGTATCAGTTAATCAGTCCATCTTGTTTTTGAGACAGGGCCTCTCATTGGCCTGGAACATGCCCATTAGGTTAGGCTGGCGACAGCAAGCCCTAGGGATCTCCTGTCTCTGTCTCCCTGGCACTGCTATCACGGGCACAGTATACTGCCATGCTCAAGTATTCTTTGTTTTAATGTAGGTACTGGGGATCAGACTTAGGTGCTCATGATTATAAGGCAAGCACTTTACCAGCTTAGCTATCTCCCCTGCCTTGAAAACACACACACACACACACACACACACACACACACACGCACGCACGCACGCACGCACGCACACGCTGCCTTGAGAATAGACAATTCCATTTTAGGGTATAGGAACAGAGTGGTAATAATGTCTGTAATCAACTCTTTTCATCTATAAACCATATCAAATCACTTAGAAAGAGTCATCAAGAAATTCCTCTAATCACCCAGCATGCCTCCAGAGGCACAGCCTCGATAGCAGGCACACACAATGAATCACTGAGCAGAGCAAGTGTCTTGGAAAACATACGCACAAAACTCAAGATGAAACACCATCCCGCAGCAGAGCAATCCGAAAAGCATCTGGCGCTGGCTTCAGAGCTAGAGCTAACACTAAACACAGCCTCTGAGTCACCATACTACTCCGGCTGAAGGAAGCCCGTGTGTTCTTAGACACATCAGCCTGCCAAGACCCATCCCTGAGTGGGACTAAGAACAGCATTTGGCTGCAAATCTCACATACTCTTCTTAGGTGGATTGTTCAACTCCACTTAAGACTACTTTTCATAGTCTGTTTGTGGTTGGGTTGTAGTCTTTCCTTGATAAATATTATTCAAAAATGATACCTCCCAAAGCTTTTTTCCCAAACCTCACCAATAGTCTGCTCACGTGCCCCTCTCCAAGAGTCCCTGTCAATTTCTTTCTTACGCAAACTAAAAACATGCTGTGCAGCACAAATAATAAAAACCCACAGCAGATATAAGTGTTCAACCTGGAGTCGGCAAAACAACCAGCCACTGAGAGATCTTTAACCTCTACCAAATCTTTAGACTGAAGGGGCAAGATCCTGTCTCCAAGACAGAGACTATCTCCCCGAGTCCCCAAACTCCACACTTCTCTGAGTTCTTCTCTCTTCCTCTTTATATTCCTCTCTCCACCCAGTCATATTGCTCCAGTCTCCACCTCCCTAGTGCTGGGATCACCTTTGTGTGAGCTCTGTTTCTCTCTTAGACAGATTCAATCTTGTAAAGTTCAGTGTAGCCTCGAACTCACAGAGATCATCTGCCTCTCTCTTTCTCTGTCCTGGGATTAAAGGTGTGTGCCACCACTCCCTGGCCTGTATGGCTGACTAGTATGGCTGCTTTGCTTTATTTATTAAAACACAAATAATTATAGCACTATAATGTTGAGGGGACTGGAAAAACCTTTTCCCCTTGGGTAAACTTGCCATGGCCTTAGACATGTGCCCTTAAATATAGTTTTGTTAATGTCATGAGTCCTTTCCATGTGTGAGGGTAACTCATGTCTGTTCATCTTTCCTTGAACTTTTGATGTAGATAAAGGAAGATGTGATAGAGAGGACAGGTTGAAGGACAAGGGAAAACATTTGAAAAGCATGGTTCACCCAGACACTGCTTGCTCTAGAAAGCAGAAACAGTGAAGTCAGAAGACAAGCAGAGATTCAAGACTGCTACTCCTTGACTTCTAACGGTGACTTCTAATGGACTCCACGTCAGTGCGTCCACCATAAATAAAAAATCTTAAGTCAAAAGTGTGCTTGATGTGCCTGACCTAAGCATCGCCTCAGCCTCGCCGAGTCTGCCTTAGATATGCCTGACCTAAGCATCATCTCAGCCTCGCCGAGTCTGCCTTAGATATGCCTGACCTAAGCATCGCCTCAGCCTCGCCGAGTCTGCCTTAGATATGCCTAACCTAAGCATCGTCTCAGCCTCGCTGAGTCTGCCTGAGACTCACTCAAAACATTTACTTCTATCACTCAACAGTGGATAAAATCATTTAACATAAGATCATGTGGGAAAATCTCATTTAATTCATCACATACTGCACTGAATGAAAAACAAACATGCTGCCTGTTGTATTAATAGGCAGCTAAATTAATACACAGCTAAAGCCACATTGAAGCTGGAGAATATTTGAAACATTGAACAAAAATTAAACGTTAGATACAGGAGAAGCTACAGTGACTGACAGGGTGTGGTAGTGGAGTCTGGTGGTGGGAGATTATATTCAGTCCCAAAGCAGATCAAAATTTAAAATATGAATTATGGTTTTTATTGAAGATCTATCTCTCTCATACCAACACCCCATCAAAAAATAATAATTGGAGCCATCATTAAATCAAGAGCCATCTACACAGAAGAGAATAGAGAGAGGAGTAGATTCAAGACAAGTAGGTTGTGATGTTGACCATGGTCCTGAGAAATGGTTATTACTAGACCTTGCTCCTTCCCCAGGGCTGAGATGCTAGTACCCTTGTATAACTCCCTTCTGGATTTTAGGCCAAATGAGGAATGAGGTGGAGGCAGGAGAAAATGAGGGAAGACAGGAGTAAAAGAGATGGGCAGAGGTGTTTGAGAGATCTAGTCTCTCCAATTGCAAAAGAGAAGGATGTGGGATTCCCCTCTGTATGCTGTGAATATGTTCTATTACCATTGATTAATAAAGAAGCTCCTTTGGCCTATGGCCGGGCAGAATATAGGTAAGAAGGAAAACTAAACTGAATGCAGGGAGAAAGAAGGCAGAGTCACGGAGACACAATGTTGCTGCTGAAGGCGAAAGATGCCAGAACATTTCCAGTAAGCCACAGCCTTGTGGCAATGCACAGATTAATAGAAATGGGTTAATTTAAGAAATAAGAGCTAGCTAGGAATATGACTGAGCCATTGGCCAGTCTTGTAATTAATATAGTTTTGTGTGATCATTCAGGTCTGAATGGTGGGAAGTGAAAGTGCAGTCTCCATTTACAAGAGAAATAAAAACAATTTGCTAAGCATTTTCAACTAAATTGTAATTAACAAGAAACTATCACCAGTCACACATAAACTAGATCTTTGAAGGATACTAAGAAATTATGACCTCACAGCACAGCCACAAGAGAGCGAATGCTTCAACAGCTGAGTGTGCTGAGGTGGTGAGCAGAGCTCAAGAGCTGGGAATGGAAATGTTTGTGTGAACTGAGTTCAGCAGCATTCTTGCCCCATCCCTCAGCATCTCCTCAGGAGAACTAATCCATTCCCGTGGTTTCAGCGTCCCATCCCTCAGCATCTCCTCAGGAGATCTAATCCATTCCTGTGGTTTCAGCATCTAATCCCTCAGCATCTCCTCGGGAGAGCTAATCCATTCCCATGGTTTCAGCGTCATTCAATTCTGGTGACCCCAACTCTGCTTCCATGAACAATCTCTCCTTTGAATTCCAGAGCATAGAAACCAACTACCTATCTCCCATCTCCTCCTATATAGTTCCTAAGATGCGAGTCCTCCTGTCTACATGCCCATGGGGAGTGAACAGTTGACATGACAAAAAATAATGGAACTTGAGGGACTGGGGTGATAACTCAGCCCAAAAATGTTTTTCACACAAGCATGAGGACCTGAATTTGGTTCCCAGCATCATTGTGAGAAAAGTCAGGCATGGTGACACCTATAATCCTAGTGCTGAGAAGGCAGAGACAGGAGAATCCCTAGGGCTTGCTGGCCACCCAGCCTAGACTAATTGACTAATTCCAGGTGCCAACAAGAGACCCTGTCTCAAAAAAACAAGGTGTTTAGCTCTCAAAGAACAACATTGAAATTGACATCTGACCTCGAAATGCATACGCAAAATATCATGCTAAATATAATATCAGGAAGCATAAAGCATTCTCTTAACAATGAGGGAAGATTTTACCTAAATAGGAAACTTGGACATGCAACATGGTAGATGCACCTAGAGAAAACAGTGGAAGGAAAGAACAAGCCTCAAGTGGGGATAGTTCTTACTGGTGGTAATCACAATACAAAGCAACTCTTTTCCAAATATCTACAGAAAGGACCAGTGGGCAGATAGCTGCCTTTGCAGTAATGACTACAACCACAATGACACTGTCAAATAATGATAACAACTAAGATTCTCAAATCTAAAAGTCTCAAGACTGAAGGGAAAAGGGGTGGAAACTCAGATACTATAAATGTAGGGAAACATTGATGAAGTCAAGAGTTCAGAGCCCCACATTTCTAGAGCCAGGACTGAATATAAAGGATGGAGAACATAAAAGGGTCGCTTTTGACAATAGGAGGTCAGTGAACACTTCGTAAGCTTTAGATGTAGCAAAAGTCAAAGCTGTGAACCAAGCTGAAAAAGCTGTATCCTTTCCTTGGTGGAGGCACTAGGACAGCTTAGGAAGAAACTTGTAGTTTGGAATGCATAACTAACATGTCATGTTGCCCTAGAGAGATTCATAAATGCCATGCTAGTGTCATTTTGCACCTAAACTTCCTCCCTTGAGCCTCAGACAGATGCCCAAGTGATACGAGATTGCCCATGGGTTTCAAAATATGGTGCCTAAAGGGACTGAGGGCCAACCAAACCAAAGATAACACCAAAATCTCACATGTAGTAACAAAATGGCATTCAGAGGAGGAAAAAATACAGAATAAGCAAGCTTAAGAGAGAAGGCAAGTGGGAAGTGGAGCAATCCTCCAGCTCAGGAACTCATCTCAAGGTCAAGGACTTGGGCACAGGTGAGCAGCATTCTGGTACAGGTAGGCAGCCACTGGGCACCCTCCAGAGCTAAAGCTTTCCAACAGAACTCTGGTTTTTCTGTGACTTTGATTCTGAACAATGAAATATAGTGGGCACATATTTAACAACGTCTAGGAATCTTCTCGTAATAAAGTGAATACAGAGCAAGGTATGAAACTGCACCCACAAGCACACACATTCCAGAAGTTTTATTACCGACAAAAACCATGAAAGGAGGAGGGGAAAGAGACCTTTGGAACAAGGGTTGAATGCCTTTTGCAATATGTCAGGCACATAGAATTTACTGAGTCACAAATTCTGGTCAGTGTTTCACTCCTTCCCCCCCGCAACGCACTTTCCAGATTGTTCTATTTTATAACTATTTGTACTCTGATGGTGAGTGAATCCTGCTGTTTAGCCACACTGACTCCCTCATGAAGAGCTGCATTTTGAGTCAGAATTTATCTTCAACGTTGAGATTTACAAAGAACTTAATAAATACAGACATCAATAGATGGGCTCAAAATACTCAATATTCTAAGCATTCTTTTCCTTTATGTACTTGCAAATTATACCCCAGCTTGCAGAGCATCTCAATGAGCGGGGTGTAACTCTCCTCAGAACCTGAGCACCTTGGAGATGCTTACATCTGAAGCCATTAGTGAGGGTGGCTAAATACCACCTTCCTCACAGGCGGGCTCTGTCTTTGCAGGGTGTGGAAACTGGATGTGGAAAAGACTGAGTTACCTGAGGATTGCAACAGATGACTGACATAAAGAATTCCAAATAGATTCCAGACACAGGATTTACATGAGTCTAGCGGTGGGCAGGATCTAGTGTGGTGTGAGCCAAAGTGCTCGGGAACATCCTCTTCCAGGGAAACAGGCTGTTCTGTGGTTTGCAGGCTCATGAGTGAGTCAGAATTGGCCTCATTGCTTCACTTTTGAAACCGCTACTTGGCACCATCACAGTGACAAACCAATGGCCCAAAATGCAATTAGCCATTATACAATCTTGTTAAGCAGCAGCCTGGTTGTCCCTGGCATCCATGTGAGATGCAGTAAATGTGGCATGCCTCGCAGTGCAGCAGGTGCCTCGCAGTGCAGCAGGTCCCTCGCAGCGCAGCAGGTGCCTCGCAGTGCAGCAGGTCCCTCACAGTGCAGCAGGTCCCTCGCAGTGCAGCAGGTCCCGGTTTGGATGAGATGAAAAAAAGCTCACATTACACGGGAAAATTTCTGTAGACTCTAAAAACTATTTTTTAAAAAAATCACCAGCCAAATTATAGAGATGTTTTATAGCATAATGTAAATGCAGTGTCTAAGAGGTTGTGGGCTCCCTCTGGAACTGTGTGATATTTTAATAATATTTATCATTTTTCTCCTGAAGTTAGAAAGTAGGGTCAGAAATGCACAACATATAAATTGGTTTCTGTGGCCTTTGATTTAAAAAAATAAAAGTATGTGTATTACATCATTTTCATGACTCTTGGATTCTGACAAGTCATTATCAGCTCTCCAAAACTGAAGACATCTCCCGGGGGCATAAAACAGCAATGTGGTAATACTTAGCCACCCTGTCCTTCCTAACTCAAGCCCTAAGAAGAGGAAAACAGGTTTTATCACCTGTCTGCAAGGGCAGAGCCAGTACCAGGGTGACAATGGCCCAGTCCTCATAACTCAACAAGAGGGCTCTATTTATTCAAAGAAGCCAGAGTCACAAACCTAAATGACAAAAAGATCAGAACCGTCACCCCCTTCCCTGCCTCCCCTCTCCAGGCAGGCTCTAATCACCAGCAGTGACATCTATCAGTTTCCTTAGTGGCCAGCAGTGAGGCTTAACAATGCTTTCCATGATAGGCTGTTTGCAAGAGCTTGTGAGCCCTGATCCTTGGGCTTTGGTTGTAGAATGGGATGCGCGGCTGAGGGCAGAGACAGAGCACACTGACGGCCTCCTTTAAGGCCCTCACTATCTACCTTAGCTGTTTTCCTACTGCTGTGACACATGATTCCTTTTGTAAGTTGACTTGGTCATGGTGCTTTAATTGAGGCTCGCTTACAGTTTCAGAGCGTGAATCCGTGACCATCGTGGTAGGGAACATGGCAGTAGACAGGCAGGCACGGCATTGGAGAAGTAGCTGAGAGCTCACATCTGGTTCATAAGCACAAGGCAGAGGTTGGGGAGGACTAGAAATAGTGTGGACTTTTTAAACCTCAAATATCTCCCCCAGTGCCACACCTCCCCCAACAAGAACACACCTCCTAATCCTTCTCAAACAGTTCTACAAACTGCAGAACAAACATTCAAATATATGAGCCTATGGAAGCCATTCCTTTAGAAAGCACCACACTATCTGTCTCAGAGTGTTTCACTCTGTGATTTTGTCATGCCTGTCCACTCTGACTCTGTGCCAGGGCATGTGGCATCCTTAGTCAATGGGACAGTATCCTATATGACAATGAAAGGTTTAAAAAATAAAGTTAAGATGGGAATTGGGGGAAGTCCAGTTAAATGCTTGCCTAACATGCACAAGGTCCTGGGTTCAATTCCCAGCACCCACATAAACCAAAGGTAAGGTCACAGGACTGAAATCCCACCACTTTGGAGGTGAATACAGGGTGATCAGAAGCTCAAGGTCATTTTAAGCTGTATAGAGATCTGAGACCAGCCTTGGATATGTAAGACCCTGTATCATGTGTGTGTGTATATGTGTATGTGTGTTCATGCCAAGACTATAAAGGTGACTACTGTGTATTTTCACTCGGGGAAGCATAGAAAATAGGAGGTAATAAAGGAGAAGATGATGATTTTGTAGAAAAATAGAGAGAAGGCACACTCTAGTGTTGACCACACAGTGGGTGACTAGCGCTAACAATAATTTGGAGATACATGAAAATAATAGAAATTACAGAACTTTAAACAGGAGACATGCTTTAGAACATGATAGATAAAAGAACTGCTTTCAGACAATGAATATGCTAATTACTGACTTAGCCTTTGCCCATTGCATATATGTGCCAAAATATCACAGTGTAGCCCATAAATATGTACAGTTATTTTCAGGTTAAAATATATTGTAAGCCAGGTGCAATGGCACTTTAATTCTAGCACTTGGGAGGCAGAGGCAGGTGTGTCTCTGTGAGTTCAATGCCAGCCAGAGTTATGGAGTGAGACCATGTCTCAAAAATAAAAGGGAAAGAGGGATAAATAGGTAGATAGATAGATAGATAGATAGATAGATAGATAGATAGATAGATAGATAGATAGACAGACAGATAGATGAAAGATAAATAAATATGTGATCGATAGATAGATAGATGAAAGATAAATAAATATATGATCGATAGAGAGAGAGATGGAAGATAGGAGACAGACAGACAGACAGATAGATAGATAGATACATTAAAAGTAGATAGTCATGAAAAATAATTTGAGCATTCTCTTCCCCCTCTGAGATTGTCATAAGGTCATGTACAGGCTAGCCCAAGAACATGCCTGAGTGTCTCTGAAGAGGAATGTGTGAGACTCTGAAAAAAACATACTCATGGTAAGCTAAGCAACTCAGTTGGTACCACTCTGAACTGGCCATCCTTTGCCTGACTCACCAGCTGAGCAACTTCACAACTGTGCTCAGCTGGGAGTGGCTTAGCCTGCCCCAATCATAAGCTCTATCCAACCAACCCATGGATGCAAGGGAAAGAGCAAATGGCCATTGCTTTAAGCCTTTCGTGGTGGGAAGCTTGTTCAGATATAGAGCAAGATCTGACTTCTTTTATGGCCACACGGGAGAGTGTGGATCCTGCTATCACTAACACTATGTCACCATCCCTCCTTAAAGCAGATGTTGAACAAAATCTAAGATAATCATTTGCAAAGACACTGAATCACTGTGTCTGTCTGAGGCACCCACACTTTTGGAGACATCATATACAAGAGATGATGCTATCACTCAAGATAATGTCACCCACTGGCCCTGAGCTCTGCAGTGTTCCCACAAGCATGGAGACACAAGCACTGTCTCATCACTGCTTTCCAGAATGGACTGCAGAACCCCAAAAGTCATCTGTGCATATGTGCTTGATGTTTTCCAGAACGGACTGCAGAAGAACCTCAAAAGTCATCTGTATGTATGTGCCTGATGTTTTCCAGAACGGACTGCAGAAGAACCCCAAAAGTCATCAGTACGTACACACCTGATGTGACAAAGGACTTGTCATCTTGCCCGTGTTGTTACAAGCTGAGGAGATGACTGAGTTGGGAATGGTGTTGAAGGGGTGACAGTCCTGGAGACTGAAATTTAGACAGGGCTGAGAACTGGAAAAGGCCTGATGAGCTTCTGTCTGGAGTCTCCTCTCCTGGCTCTTGGAAAGGGGTCCAAACCAGTACAGATCAAAGCTCCACAGTGCACAAGTCAAGTGCAGAATCAGAATAAACCATCAACTGGGCTTAATTAAATAGGGCCCTGCAAAATCTCAAAGCAAAATGTCAAATAAAACATGCCCCATGTGGCTGGTGAGATGGCTCAGCAGGGAAAGTGAGTTCAGTCCCCAGGGCCCACATAAAGGTGGAGGGAGAGGAGCAATCCACAGCACTGGTCTCCAACTGCTCCATGTGTGCCATGGTGTGTGCACTCACACACATGCACCGCATATGTGTACACACACTAATAAGATAAAAATGCAATATTTCTAAAGTACCAATGTGGCTGGGAAGATGGATCAGCAGCTAAAAGCATGTATTGCACTTGCAGAGAGCTTAGGGTTGGTTTGAAGTAACCCCCACCGAGGGGCTCCCAACCTTCCTTTAACTTTAGTTCCAGGGGACCCAATGCCCTCCTGCCTTCACACTCATGGGTGCACATAGACTCACAAAGACATTCAAAGAAACGAATAAATAAGTTTAAGTAACAAGGAGCTGGAAAGAGGATCAGAGGGTAAGAGTGCTTGCTGTACAACCATGAAGACTTGAATTCCAATGCCCAGAATCCACGTATAAAGAAAAAGCAAAACCGTGCATGCCTGTAGCCGCAGTGCTACATGGGGCAGACAGGATGGTAACTAGGCACGCCAGGGCCTCTAGCAAAGACAAGGGAAGTACATAGAGGCTTCTATGCACACATAGCCCTTTCAGATCCCAGGGTGCTTTTTGAGCCCCAAATCATCAGCACACCTTTTACTTCTGCTCTTCAAGAAAAGTTCTAAAGAAAGTCCAGAGGGGAGAAAGAAAAGCCCTGGGAGACAGAGATGCAAATTCCTGGTCAAGGGCAAATGCTGTAACAAAAAGAAGAAAACCTGGATTTCACTCAGAGCAATCTCCAGGACCTTTTCTGAGCTCTAAGCTGAGGAATTCCAGTACCACTGGGTGATGGGAAGGAAATAATGTAACTCGATCCAAACCACAGATCTGAGTACATCTGTCCATGCTGAGCTGGCTCAATAGATACAGATACATACACACAAATACACACGTGTGTGCATGCGCGAACACACACACACACACACCTCTACAGAGAATTTACGATGAGGTTAAAAAAGCTATCTGGGGCCATGTCTATGGCCATGCCACCCTGAACAAACCCAATCTCATCTATCTAGGGTCAGTCAGAAGAGAATATGGTGAACAAAGGTGCCAGGCAGGACACAAGGGGACACACAGAAAGATGTGCTTTAAGTCCCATGACTAGTAAGGAGCTCTTAGGACAAACCTGTCTCCTTCACCTACACTGTCTCAAGCCATTCAGAGGAATGATTCCCTTGTATTTCATTGAAGTCTGTGTCCACTGGCAACAGCAGATTGGATTGCGCTCTGAAGGCTGCTGTGGAAGACAGCCATTAAAACTCTTCTTAAGCCTTCGTCTCTGACATTTCCTTTCCAATTAGGCTCAAACCAAAGCAATTTCTGCCCAGCCTTCTGGTCACAAAATTCAAGGTGTTCTTCAGAGGAGGCCTACAAGGCAGGCAAGCCCTGCCAACGTCTCATACTCAATTTCTTTAAACCCTTCCACCATTCTCTACATCGTTGAGCCCCTAGGAAAACTGAGCTTGAAATGAAATTTAAAGTACTTGAGCCTTTAAATCGAAGAAGCTTTGAGAATTCCGTTACCATTATTACTCATTGTCAGAACATCTGACTGTTGTGTCATCTAAGGGCTGTGCTGTGCACTCCCCGGCCACTGTCACCGCCTAGAGAGGGCACACATCCATACATGGAGTAGCTCGAGCCTTCCCTCTGAAGGTTCACATTCACGACAAACTGACAGTATTTTGACCAGAGAAAAGAATGCTAGCATCCACATATGTGTTCATGGAATCGTTCAAAGTTTAAATTAAAGGAGTAGGAAATGGCTGAGATTTAAATGCCTTCTCCAGGGAAGAGAGAGGCACGAGAGACTATAGTGGGTTTCACAGGGACAGTAGCCATTTCATAGAGGAAGGCTCGAGCTAGACAGAACAGTACTCTGGGACCCAGTCCTCCAGGTTCTGTGTATCAATAATTTTTAGTCTCTTCCTCTGTGGCCTTAGTCCTCCCTGGCTATGGGAATCTCAGCGGGCAGGTTAAAGATAGTTATGCTCCTCTTTGGCAAACGTAGTTTTTGAGTAGACAAGGGACCTTCAGAGAAAACCCCCTTCCTGAGCTAATGGAGAAAAACAGCATGGCCTGTAAGTGGAGACTGTGCTTTCGTTTCCCAGCGACCCAGTCCCTAATAATCACATAAAACTATATGAATTACATACAACACTGCTTAGCCAATGGCTCAGGCATCTTCCTAGCTAGCTCTTACATATTAAATTAACCCATTTCTACTATTTTATATTTTACCAAGAGGCTTGTGGCTTGTTACCTCACATCTTGCTTGCTTCTTGAGTGACTACATGGCATCTGCCTAACTCTGCCTTCTTTCTCCTTGCATTCAGTTTAGTTTTCTAAATATATATCCCTACCTATATTCTGTCCTGCCATAGGCCAAAGCAGTTTCTTTATTAATCAAGGTAATAAAACATATTCATAGCATACAGAGGGAAATTCCACATCAAAGATCAGCATGGGAGCCAAAGAAGAGACTTGACATCACTTCCTCTGTTGCCTGCAAAAAGTACATACTATATAATACCATTTTCTGAACCTCAACAACATTGAACAACAGGACAACTTAGTCTCTGAGCCAGAACTGAAAGACTATAAGCCATGTGCTGTGGGAGCACATTCTGCTCCGTCAGCCAATAGCATTTAAGGTAACAGCCCACTTGGGCAGTGGTGAAGCAATTTAGACCAGAAGGTCTTCAGAAATAAAAGAAGTCTCACCGTCTACTTGTAACAGGACAGGGGAACATTCTCGACTGACCATGCTCACACTCTCTCTTGCCTTGCCACAGCTAGAACACAGCAGCATCGTAAGTCTGACAGGCTCATGCAGGCATGGCCTGACAATGCCTCTGGGCCAGAAGCCTTTCCCATCCTACCCTGAGACTCTCGTGTGACCAGGGAGCATAAGCCTGAACAAGAGGGACTCAAAGGTGCATAGGGGGTGGGCATCAGTCCCTGGGATAATCCTTGGCCACAGAAATTCCCAGCAGAAATAAACCAGCACATAAATGCCTCCTGCCCTCTGCTTACTTCCAAGTGAGCAACACTGAGAGGTACTTCAAGTGGTACTGGGATGAAGAACCCAGAATTTCGCCCTAGAAATGGCCACCAGAGCTCTGTGACTGAGCAAGCTATTGAAACTCTCTAGAACTCTGTTTCCTCCTAAAACAAACAAAACAAAACAAAGCAAAACAAAACAAAAAAGAACAACAACAAAAATGGGGATACACATCTATCTACGTTCTGGCATGGGAGGTAGGATTTCTATTGCTGTGAAAAGATACCATGACCATAGCAACTCTTATAAGGAAAACATTCAATTTGGTGATGTACAGTTCTGATGTTCAGTCCCATTATCATCATGGTGGGACATGGCGGCATACAGACAGACATGGTGCTGGAGAGGTAGCGGAGAGTTCTACATCTTGACTTGCAGGCAACAGGAAGTGGTTTGTAACACTGAGTGTGGATTGAGCATATATAAGACCTCAAAGCCCACCCCCCAGTAACACACTTCCTCCAACAAACCCACACCCACTCCAACAAGGCCACACCCACTCCAACAAAGCCACACCTCCTAATAGTGCCGCTCCTTATGAGCTTATGGGGGCCGACTACATTCAAACCACCACAGAGGTGAAGGCAGATAAAGAGTTCAAGTCTTCCTTGGATATGTAGTAAATTTGAGGCAAGTGGGCTGTATGAGACCCAGTCTCAAACAACGACAACAACAACACACACTCACAGTAATACTGCCTTTTATCTTAAAGGCCTACATTAAGTTGCCTCTCTGTCACACGGTTCCTATTCCCATTGTGAATACCATCTGTGACCTTTTTAACCCATTTGTCAAATAAGAGAATAACCCTTCCACCCACTTCCTTTGATCTCAGTCTGACTCCTCCCCGGGGTCTAGTTCATCCTTCCTTTCTATACAGTTACTCTGAATTGGTCATTCACAGTGTGCCTTCTCCTTGTCTAATGACCTTGGCCTTCATCTCCCTTCAAAGCGCTCACTTTCCAACGCATCCATGACCATGGGAAGCAAAATTTCCCTGTTTTTTTCAGTCTCCTCACACTGAGTGAGTGTCTAGCAGAAGAACCTGGAAGCTCTGAAGAGAGAATTAAGTGTCCCAGTTTCTAGGATAGACTTGGTCTCAGAGATCTGGAGCAAGAGCCTTCACCTGCATTTACTATCTGCAGATGCAAAAGGAGATGGACAAACAAGGTCACTGTCAATGTTGCGTCTTTCCCGAACTTGTTCTGCCTAAGCCAGACGCTATGGGTTTGTTCAGTGATGTTGGATGAATCACTTAACCTTGACATCTCTTCATTCCTCACTCTTTCCCTAGAGACATTTTCAAACCCCAGGAGGCCATCTGTCTGAACAGTCACCTCCTGAACAGCTGAAGACCAGTCACAGGACTACTAGGAACACCAGCTGAGGGTATGCAGGAAGGATGCTCAGTAAAATGGAAGACTCCTCTCAGAACTGAGATCTGACCTTACAAACAGAGAAGAATGAAGGTCTGTGTGCTAGCTAGTTTAATAGCCAGCTCGACACAGCCCAGAATCCTGGAAGTCCTCAGTGAGGAACTGTCTAGATGAGGTTGTCCTGTGGGCACATCTGTAAGGAATGTTTTAATGGTGTGAATTGAGGTGTGAAGACCCATCCTAATGTGGACCACACTCCACTCGTGGACTGGATCCCAGGCTGAGGGGAAAGGAGAGAGCCAGCAGAGCACAAACATGCATTCGTTCTCTCTCTGCTCTTGACTGACTGTGAGCAGCTGCTTCAAGTCCCTGCTGCCTTGGCCGCCCTGCAATGATGAACGATAAGGCGGAACTGTGAGCCAACAGATCGCTTCTCCCTCAAGTGGCTTTCGTCAAAGCATTTATCACAGCAACAGGAAACAAAACTGGAACAGGTTGGATGCCTTGAAATGCTCTGAAGTTTCCTTATCCTGGCAGATAACTTCTTCTGCTGAACTTTCTAAGTTTGCTACAATAAATGTGTCATTTTTGGTATAGATTTTAAGAAAAATGTTGCAACTGAAATTGCCCTACATCCCTAAGTCTTTTTTTTTAATTTTTTGCTTTACTTATCTTTCATTCTTTCTTTCTTATCTATTTATGGTTTTGTGAGACAGGATTTCTCGTGTAATAGCTCTGGCTGTCTTGGAACTGACTCTGTAAACCAGACTGGCTTTGAACTCACAGAGATCCACCTGCCTCTGCCTCTACACTTAAGTCTTAAACAACAGCTTCCATGTGGCCCTGCCTCTCTGCCTCAGTTTCCCTAATTTATCTCACCCCCATTATGCTGACCAATAAGCAAGGTGGCTGGCTCCCCAGGGCCCAGCCAAGTGCTCTTGCGTTTGCAGGGTAAAGGGGACAGCCAATGAAACCAAACCTGGTTCTAAAATCAGAACCAACCAAAGAAACCCACCCTGGCGCTGAAACTAGAGCTAGTGAAAGAAACCCACCCTGGTTCTGAAATCTGAGCCTAGAACCAAAGAAACATGCCCTGACTCTGGAACCAGTGCCAAAAAACACACTTTGGCCCTATAATCAAAGTCAGTAGAAGAAATATACTCTGGACCCAAAACTAGAGTCAAAAAGCTTAAAAAGCCCAGTGAAAGAAACACAGTTTGACTGTGAAATCAGTCATCCCTGGCCCTGAGCAGCTAAACTAACCAATCCCTGAGCAGAGAAAACTAACCAATCCCCCTTCTTCCTGGAAAAGTTCCGTCCCTAAGAAGCCCTCCATAAGCCCTGCTCTGTTCAGTTTGCAGCTGCTCTCTTCCACGCTGGTAGAGACAGCCGCTCTCCTGGATTCTTCGCTCCCCATAAATCTCTTGAACGGGGTTTGGGTGAAGGCCGTCTTTCACCTGAGCAGAGACAGAGCAAGGAGCAGGACTGTAACACTTTCTCTGGTGAAACCTTCCCCAAGCAGAGCTGCTACACTCCTGGAGCACCAGACCCAAGTTGTAACAACTTCACTGGGGAAGCCCTTTCCTGCCGGGGCAGAGCTGTCACATTGAGGAAGAGCAGAGCTGTAAACTGCTACGCTTACTGAGGCCTGGGCTATTCCCTGGCTCCCGACTGCCAGGATCCCTTTCCTTCTACGCTGTGACACTTCAGTGTTCTCTCTCACAAAGCAAGGAACGAGCCCTGGGCACCATGGTCCATCCCAGTCGCACATGGGACAGATTTGTCCTCACATTAGTGCACGCTCACCCTGGAGAGCAGTAGCAAGTGGTTTTTCAATGGCTGAGAGTGCGGGAGACAAATTGAGGATCATAACCCATGTTCAGATGGTGGGTTATCCAGATCCGGCTTCCAAGCAAAGTGACACAAAAATGGCAGGGGGAGGAGGTGGAGGAACTGCTCCCGAGGAGGGGAACATGCTTCTAATAGAAAGGGAGGAGTCCGGATGCCGTGGGCAATGTGGGTGCAACAGAACTTGTTCTAACCCCACTTAGCTAGCACCTGCTGTCCCTTTGAAATAGTTTCCAACCTTTGCTTCCTTAACAGTAAACAGGAAAGGGAAATTTTACCTTGAGAGTTACATGTGAGCGTGTGTGTGTGTGTGTGCATGTGAACATGAGTATGTGTGAGCATGAGTGCCTGCATGCTTGCGTGCATGCGTGTGTGCGTGTTTTGATGTGCACATAGAAGTCAGAGTTTGGCATTGAGCATCTTCCTCTGTTATGTTCTACCTCAATTTTTGAGGCGAGGTGTCTTCATTGAGCCCAGAACCCGCCAATACAGCTGGTCACTAACTAGGCAGTAAGCTCCAGGGATTCATCAATCTCTGACCCTCTTCTCTATCGCACAGGCCATAGGTAATCTCTGTTGGTATTCCTCAGGTGCCTTTCACCATGGATTTTGAGACAAGGTCTTCCTTTGGTCTGAAGCTCACTGGTGAGGCTAAGCAAGCAGGTCAGTGAGCCTCAGGGATTCACCTGGCTCCACTCTCCCTGCTAGAGTCAGAAGCACATACCAATGCCTGGCTTTTGAATGAGGGTTCTGAGGGCTTCGTGCTTGCATGAGAAATACTTTACTGACTGAACTATCTAACCACTAGTAGGTTACTTTGAAGTATAAATAGACCAGCACCTCTGTAGGACCTATAATAAAGCATATCCTCCTTTAGGACTCCTATTGTTAATTTGAATTTTTCATCATCATAATAAGCAAAACGATCCTTGGCTGCCTTCTAAATGAAATTCATGAATAGTCCTAACTACTCACATTATCATTCATAGAATTATTCTACAAAATATCCAGTGCCTGCTGAATGCCAGGCTGTGAGAAGAAGGTCCATGCCCCTAAAGCAGAGCTGGTTGAGACTGGAAGGTACCTGAATAAAGAGTGGGGTTGGAGCTGCTGGGGCACTTAGAAAGGCTTCGCCGCCCTCGAGAATGAGATAAGGTTTTGTAGAGCTCAGGAAGCTCAACTTGTGTAGAGCGGTAGAGTTGTGGGAGAGGGATGGTGTGATTTCCTATGTGACTAGACTACATTTGTGTCAGAAAGACTATAGATAGAATGCATCAAACAAAATAAGGCAGGCATGGTGCTGCATCCCTGTAGTCCCAGCCCTACAGAGGCAGAAGCAGGACGACTGCAGGGAGTTTGAAGCCAACCCAGTCACACATAGTGATGGCATCCTGAACCCTACCAGAGAGGGGGATGGGAAGGGGGGAGAGAAAATTCTAGAATCAGATTCTATTAGCTTGCACTCAGGAAATCTGGCATGATGAAGACAGCACAAATCATTAAGCCAACAACTAAAGCAGTCAACGTTATGCCTTCACCTTGCTAAGATCTTGCATCGCTGGGCTGCAATGAGGAAAGCACCATGGCAGGTAGAAGAGAAAGGAAACCACTGTCCTCATCCAGAGAAGAGGTAATAAGACCCTGGTAAGACAATGGCCTCACCTTGCTGAGAAGATATGGGATTGGACAATGAAGCTATTTCTGAGTAAGAGTAACAGGATTTAGAGACCAAGAGAGAGGGCACTGAGAAAAAAAGGATGTGTTCTGGGGAGGTGAAGGAGACGGATGTGTTCCGGGAGGTGAGAGAGAAGGCTGTGTTCTGGAGCAGTGATGGAGAAGGATGTGTTCTGGAGAGGTGAGAGAGAAGCCTATGTTTGGAGCAGTGATGGAGAAGGATGTGTTCTGGAGCAGTGAGGAAGAAGGCTGTGTTCTGGGGAGATGAGAGAGAAGGATGTGTTCTGGAGCAGTGAGGAAGAAGGATATGTTCCAGGTTAGTGATGGAGAAGGCTGTGTTCTGGGGAGGTGAGAGAGAAGGATGTGTTCCAGGGCAGTAATGGAGAAGGATGTGTTCTGAGCAGTGATGGAGAAGGATTGTTCTGGGCAGTGATGGAGAAGGATTGTTCTGGGCAGTGATGGAGAAGGATGTGTTCCGGGTTGGTGAGGGAAAAGGATGTGTCCCAGAGTAGTGCCCAAGATTTGATGACCAGTTTCTTTGAGAGATGGTAAAGGGACCCATTTTGAAGGGAGACTGGATCCACCTTGAGTTTGAAGTGACTAGAACAAGAGGTAAGACATTTGGCATGAGGTTACCAACTTGGACCAGGAACTCAAGAGAGCAGAGTTGGATATCAGTTCTGAAATCATTAACATGTGGGTCATACTTAGTACCATGGCAATAGACAGGATAGAAAGAGTTAAAAGCTAGAAGAAGGCCAATGGCCAGAGGAACATCTAGGTTTGTCCTAGTTAACATATGACATCCCAATATCATCATCCATAGCAAATGTCACATCTTGAGTATCCCAGCATTGATAATAAACTAATAGTTCTCCACCCTGGGGGTCAGCAAGCAAATGCAAAGGAGACACTACAAGCCAGCAAAGCATGAGAAGAAACCAGGTAGGAGAGCAGCTTAGCCATGTAAAGACTAATCTCTAATAAACATATAAATTCTAAGCTAGCAAGCAGCCCCAACAAAATTTTTACTAAAATGGGATTATTTAAAACAGAATCTGTTGTGGGATATTATTTTAAGGCATGTTACTTTCGTTTATACTGCATTTGTTTAACTCTATGAAGCTGTGATATTTTGCCTGTCTGTAACATGTGACAGTCTGATAAAGAGCTGAATGGCCAGTAGTGAGGCAAGAGAAAGGATAGGTGGGACAGGCAGGCAGAGCATATAAATAGAAGGAGAACTCAGAAAAAAAGAAGGAATGATAGAATAAGGAGAGGAGGACAGCAGAGGCAGCCACCCAGCTACACAGCAGACGTGGAGGAAGAAGTAAAGAAAAGGTGTACAGAAATAGAAAAAGATAAAGCCCAGAGGCAAAAGATAAATGGGATAATTTAAGAAAAGCTGGCTAGAAACAAGTAAAGCTAGGGCTGAGCTAAGTAATAATAATAATAAGTAATAATAATCTTCTGCATGTGTGTGATTTATTTGGGAGCTGGGTTGTGGACCCCTCAAAGGAGTAAAAAACAAGCAACAACATTTTGACACCCAACATGGGGCTGGAGTAAAAGAAAACTCAACATTTTGGTGTACCAATGTGAGACCATAAGTCCATGTAGGGCCTGAGAAAGCTGGAAAAAAAAGAATTTCTGCCTGCTGGTGAGCCCTTGAGCAGCCAGTATGTTAAGTAGGAACAAAAACCTCAGTTAAAAAAAATGCCTGCTGCAGACAAGCATAGACATTCTAGAGCTCTGGGTGAATGAATGCAGTTCTTGGTCATGCACCTCTTTAGCTTTAGCTGACTCAAGTACAGGCAGAGCTAGCCTACTGAGCATGTGAAGGATCCAGGTGTAGCTTAATAGTCTAAAGTTTGCTCATGTGGTCAAAAAAAGCTAAAATATAGGCAGTAAAAGAGGTCCAGGCAGGAAAAAACTCTAAACAAGTTTCAGTGTGTTTTACAGCATGTGTAAGCTTAAGAAAGAAAGAAAAAAAGTGGTATGTACAGTCATAGAAAGAAACAAATGGTTTAAAAGTATAAAATAAAGTCTTTAAAGAGACAGTAAAAGTAATATAATATAAAAGAAAAAGCCATGTAAGATGGGAAATACACAGGAAGTTGAACCCTATATAGTATTGTGTTGATTTTGAATTTTTTGACTGCTGATAAGTAAAACAACAGCTGCTAAGAGACATGAGATTGAAAGAATGGCTGAAATAAGTCACCCTAGATATTGAAAGAATGCCTTAACTTTAAAATGGAAGTCAAAAAATGTATTTGTAAAAATGTAACTTAAAAGATGCATTGTTTTGGAGAATCAATTTTGCTTTTATTTCCAGAGGAAACAAGGGTTTGTTACTGAGTTAATATGGATCAGAATTGATCAAGTGAGACCTCCTGAAATTAGACAGGTGATATATATATGCAAAAGTTACCTCTGGTCTTTCCAGGACTTGACCATTATCTCAAATTTTCTCAGGGACCCTAAAGATACTTCATCCACAGATAGCAGGAAGCAGTCTAGAGAAAACACCATCCATATTCCCAAGAGTTGGATTGTGAGATACTTTTAGTTATTTTTTGGGTCATGGATGTTTGTTATATTTAGGGGAATACAGAAATACAGGAATATAAGATAAAAAGACAACTATTAATGTCAGATATTTTGCATTGGCATGGATTTTGTTATATTGATACAAATTTAAGGTTAATTTTTGCTACACTGTGTATATGTTTCTACTCTTGTTTGGGGTATTGTGTTTATGAAATTCATTTAAAATGCAATGTATAAATAAGAAATGAAGTTAGTAGTTAATCTATAATAATTAAACTTGTAGTCACATTAGGTATGTTTTCAAGGTTAAATAGGTATATTTTAGATAGATAGATAGATAGATAGATAGATAGATAGATAGATGATTTTCAAACACTTCAAAGATTTATAGACTATGGCATTTAAAATGTTTTGTTAACTTAGGGCTTTTCATAACAATGACATGCATCTGCTCCTGGCAGCACCAATTTACTTCAGAGATGATGGGCATCGAAGAAACTCCTTATGGAGTTTGCTTTCACTGTGACAAGGTTAGCCACTGGGCAAAGAAACTGCTCTTGCCTTTGACTGCTGACAATGTGCTGTGCAGACTAAACATGCAGATCACACAAGAAAAAGATTGTTGAACTTTACCAAAACAAGATAGGACAATACTTCAAAATTTCTGCTTCACTGAAAAGTCTGACAGACACTCTAGGCCTATAGGCTGAAGATAAATGCTCCAGCATTACAGAGGTGACTGTCCAGGCAACCAGATGTCTCTGTCATTTCGAGAGTTTGAAAGTTTTTTGCAAAGTACTTCCTGTTTACTTTGGTAATACTAATTCCTTCTGGGGTCTTGGATGGAATTGAGTATTAGATAGTTATAGTTGCAGTTTTTAATTATGAAAGAAAGTAAGCTAGGTATAAAACTTTGGGTTCACTAAGATAAGACAGGTAACGTAGTATTTTCTCTGAATTTGCTAAATACAAAAGGATTGAATATTGTAAATGCAATTCTTACTTAATAACTTTTTTTGTTGTGTACAGTTTCACTATGTTAAAGTTAAAACTTTTCTTTTTATTTAGACAAAAAGGGGGAAATGTTGTGGAATATTATTTTAATGTGTGTTACTTTTGTTTACGCTACATTTATTTAACTCTATGGAGCTGTGATATTTTGCCTGTCTAAAACATCTGATGGTCTAACAAATTGCTGAACAGCCAATAGTGAGGCAAGAGAAAGGATAGGTGGGGAAGGCAGGCAGAGAGTATAAATAGAAGGAGAAATCTGAAAAACCAGAGGAATGATAGAGCAAGGAGAGGAGGACAGCAGGGGCAGCCACACAGCTACACAGCCAGACATGGAGTAGGAAGTAAAGAAAAGTTAAAAGAAATAGAAAAAGATAAAAGCCCAGAGGCAGAAGACAGACAGCTAAGAAAAGCTGGCTAGAAACAAGCCAGGCTTTGTAGGTAAGTCCAGGCATTTATAAGAAATAATTGGCCTCCATGTATGTGATTTATTTGGGAGCTGGGTGGTGGATGCCCAAAAGAGTAAATAATAATAATAATCTATTAAAAAATAAACATTATGAGCCAGGTGGTGGTGACGCACACCTTTAATCCCAGCACTCAAGAGGCAAAGGCAGGTGGATCTCTGTGAGTTCTAGGCCAGCCTGGTCTACAAGAGCTAGTTCCAGGCCAGGCTTCAAAGCTACAAAGAAACCCTGTTTCAAAAAAACCAATAAATAAATAAATAAAGGCATTATGTTTATATGGGCAGCACTAATTGAACTTAGTAATTGAAAAACACTTCTTAAAAATAAGACATGAAGTTGGGGAGGGATGTGGGAGTGCATGGAAGAAATTGGAGCAAAGAAGTAGTGTGGGAATATAATCAAAATACATTGTGTGCATGTATGAGCTTCTCAAAGAATAAATTGGAATGTTATATTAGGATAAAATAAAAATAAATACAACCATAAAAATCTGAAATGGAAGAACAAACCTTAGCATGCATTAAGCTGACTATAAAGCAACAGCAACAAGAAGCAGGGTAACTGATGAATGAGCTGATAGAAACTCCAATGGGCTAGAATAAAGGTTATAAAGATAAAACCAGAGATGTGTGTGAGTCTAATACATGATAGAGGTGACATTTCTAATGGATGAAGAAGCTAAGCTATATTAATTATTAAGTGATGTTGGAACATCTGGTCAACCATCTGGAAGAAAAATCAGCTACATTTCTACATTTCCCTCTCATCCCAGATGGAGAAAACATTAAATATTCTAAAAAGACATCACAAATATACTCGAAGAAATCACGGGTGCTATTTTCCTTATCACCCTTGTGTTGATGGTGAGGTTAAGAGGACTTTATAACCATGAAATAAACCCTGACCCCATAAAGAAATGTTTGATGAATTTTCCTCAATAAAAATTTGTATTTTCTCCTAGGCAAAAAGACCATGAATGAAGTAAAAGAAAAAAAAAACTGAAGTAACAACATGGAAAAATATTTTTAACTTATGAGATAGGCCAGCTTCGAGCTCCTATGAATCAAGAAGCATAAAGCATCTGGAGTCTTTCTCTGTCACTCTCCATCTCACATTCTTTGAGGAAAGTTCTCTCACCGTACTTGGAACTGGCTGTTTAGGCTAATCTGGCACGGGCACCAGCTCCAGGGAGCCTGCCCCAGGTGCAGACACTACAGGCGCGCACCTGTGTCCCGTGCACACTCTGAAGACCCTGACTCAGGACCTCATGCTTCTGTCACATGTACCTTACCCACTCACCCATCTCCCAAACCCCCAATTTTTTGAAGAATATAAGCAGTAAAAATACTACTTAAATGTAAGAGAAGATAACTCTGTTCATAATTTTAAGCACTTCCAATTCAAATTAAAACAAAAAGGAACAGCTCTACTGAGATCTGATTCACAAGCCATAATTCCACCATTCCCACCCCATGTAAAATGTATAAGTAAATGGATTTCAGACTATCCACAGTTGTGCAATTAACACAGCATACCTCTGCAAGACCTAAGGAGCCAGTGTGTGCTTTTATGAAGATGTAAAAAGTGATTTGAAATATGCATTAGAGGGCTTGCCATGGTTCCTGGCCAATGGGAAGCCTCACCCAGCACAAGTCTTTCTGGTTATTTCCTACTATTGTACAGCAACTGAGGAATGAACTCTTATGGGGACTGAGTACTGCCTCTCCATGCCCAGTTTGCCTGTGGGCAGGGACTTGAGTGGGAGTCAGTACAAGTGACTGAGCTGATTCCAAAGCCTTGGCTAACTAACTTGGCCAACTGGGATAGCACAACTTCCAGACATGGTCACAGTCACACTAAATGCCATTTGTCACACTCTTAGAAATTTTCCTATGTGTATATATTATCAAAGGTATCTCAAATGCAAATTGAAGTAAAAAATTGATCAAAGAAAACAAAATCAGTACCCTTCGTCATTTTAAGTTAGTGTTGGTTTTGCCAGCATGTATGTCTGTACCGCTTTCATGACTGGTGCCTGAGGAGGCAGAAGAAAAAGTCAGGTCCCCTGGGACTAGAGTTACATGTGGATGCCAAGTGGGTGCTAGAAACCAAACCCAGGTCCCCTGCAAGAGCAGCCAGTGCTCTTAACCACTGAGCCATCTCCAGCCCCAGCACAACTTAGGCATAGAAAATCATTAAAGTTAAAGAATTCCAAGTGCAAATCTACTGAAGGTTGGAAGGGTCGGCACTTGCACCTCACTTCATAGAACGCAGTTCGTACCCTAGGCGGCGGGCCCAATGGCCTAGTTCTGGAAGACTTTGCCCTAAAGGCCAGTGTCCCATTGGAGAATCTGTTCGGAAAGCTTCCCTTGCCTTTTACTCAGAGCAAAATGATGTGCTTTAAAGCTAGAACTTTATGCATACACAAAACCTTTACCCCTCAGAAATAAAAACTTACAGGAAAATTTCCAAGCTGGTATCTGTAGCATTCTATTGCTGTGAAGATACTCCAAGCCTATATTCATGTGCACATACCCACATACAGACACACATACATAATTAAAAATAAAAAGAAATCTTTTTAAAAGATATCTAGCAATGCAGAAAATCCTACTGTATATTATTTCCATAATTATTACATGTGATGATAACCTTAACTAAAAAGCAATGACCGAAGATCTGAGAAAGAATAATAATAAAAGCTTCCTAGCTAGAGAAAAACCAGTGAGAAAGTGAGGGTGACAATTTCACAGTTGACTTAGAATGTGTCTGACCCAAATTAGAACAAGACCTTCAAGGTCTACAAGATCTAAGTAGTCCCATCTATGATCAGAACCTGGAAGCTCTGAGGATATGTGTCTTAAGTCAACGGGAATGAAAGAAAGGTAATGAGGAACCCTGAAGGTGGGGAGAACGTGTTCAGAAGAAACCACCTCAGATGAACGCAATGCACATTAAAATGTGACTCAAATGAGCAATTATCACAATGTCAGGAAAGACATGCAGTGACTTGAGACATTTTCCTTGTTTGTGGCACACTATGACATTGCCTTCTTTAAGGCTTCATTCGTAACAGCTACTTCTACCGGGAATAATAGTTACTTAATTATAGTATTATAAATGTTATCTACTGCATTTCAACTTCAGAATCTACCAGCAGAAGGCTTGACTGTAGTTAGGCAGCAGAACACACCCAGAGCTAACCAATGTTCTCCCTGACAGTGTGAAAGCAGTGTAATAAATCTCGAGGCTCAGGCAGGGCAGGGGAAACGGGAATTGAGGAAAGTTGGGGTGCTCTATGTTGCTTACTTCATACATATAAAATTAATAAATACATCCACATTTGGTTGTAAGAGACTTGTTCATTTGTACTATGTATAGTGTTCGCATTTATCACCATAAAATGCATTTTTTAAATTTTTGTTTCTAGCCTCAAACCCATGGGATCCTTACCATGAACAGTTATTGAGCCATAATAGGAAATTTTCCATAAGAATTCTGAAGAATGCTAAGGGCTGATGGGGAGCACTATGGAAGGATGATCTTGGAAGAGATAGAGGTCCAGATGTCAGTCCTCACAGCAAAACCGCTCAACATCAAATATGCAGCAACAGAAACCAGCAGAAAATGCTCCTGCAGTGTCCATCCAACACCTTCTAAGAAGGGGGCTCAGCAGAGCTCCATGCAAAGGAGAAATGAATAGTGAAGGGATCGCACCCGTGATCGCATAAAAGACACTAAAGAGAGAACCAAGAGTCACGGCTGCAAACCCATCAAATGAGACTCGCATAATGGCCTTCTCGACAGAGGAAGTCAGATTGCAAGGCGCGGGCACAGCCTCCTGCACACAGCCCTGTTCAATGCTCAACAAAAGCACCTGCTAAGGAGGGAGTCGGGAAACTTTGAAGTTCAGATCAAGAACAGATAACAACAGACTTGCTAGGACAGGATGGCTCACACAGCCAAATGTTTTCCACCATTGGGGCTTCTGTCGATATTACTTATACACCTACAATTCGATGGGCAGCAAACCATAGGAATGGAAGGACTCCTGGTCATGAGATTGAATATAATGCTGCCATAGCTGCTTAGCCATCCCAGCTAGCCCCTCCAGTTCTCAACAGCCCACTTACATCAGTTGGGAAGTGTTTCTCTTTCCATGTCCAGAAACCCAAACCTCTCCATTTCAGTTGTTTGGAGAGGAGTCTTTATTACATCCTGAATTTCACTCCTACCCTGATAAGTATATACCCGGTGGCTTATAGTACCTTTGAAAAGCTTCAGCTCACTGGGACTTGCACCAGCTCTCCCATCTACCTGCTTGTTTCTCTTTATTCATTTATTTAGATTTATGTGTTTTATATGTATGAGTGTTCTGTCTGCAGGTATATATGTGTACTACATGCATGCCTGGTTCCCACAGAGGTCAAAAGAGGGCTTCAAATACATTCCCTGGAACTGGAGTGACAGATGGTTGTGCATCACCTTGTGGTACCAGGACCTAAACCTAAGTTGTCTGCAAGAGTAACAAGTGCTCTTAACTGCTGAGCCATCTCTCCAGCCCCCGTGTCTCCCTCTCAGGAATAGGAATACCTGCTCATAATCTATCACTCAGATGGGACATCTGGGAGAGCGAAATGGGGAGTCAAAAATAATTAACAATTAGTAAGCATCAACCAAGACTGTCAGACAAACAAAAACATGCAGTCACTCTCCTCATAAATTTGTAAAACATCTTCCACAGAGCTAGTTTGAAGTACAAAAAGAAAACCTTTCAAGCTTCCTAACTTCTTCACTATCTGTCTTCCAACAGGCAAGGTGAAGTGGGCGTTCACATCGCTACACTGTGCCTCTGTGCTAATCCGACTCTTAGCCAGGATTCGCACTTATATGCCTCTGCTTTTCCCATCAATGTCAGAAATCCTCCTCCACACACAGGCAGAAGCACCTCTCAATGGCATGCCACTATTACCATTCTGTTGCTTAAGGACTTGTGTGGGGGGGTTGTTTTTCGGTTGGCTGGTTTTTTGTTTTGGCTTTACTAATTCCAAAGCTATAAGAGAACAAGCCAAAATGAATATTTTAGCAAACAACGAGGAAGCAGCTATATTTTTGGTGATTTTTTTTCTGGGTTAGGATGTTTCCAGTGTACATGAATCGCAGTTGAATGAGTAGCATAAAGCATAAATAAATAAATGAAAAACAAGTAATTCCATCCAGATTTAGAAAGAATAACCCACCTCCACATGTAATTCAAAGGCTTATCTGAAACATCTCAAGCTCTCTGAGACATGAAACTTACCAACTTTCCAGGTGTGGCAGCCTAGTGCCCAGTACATTGCCCCATCTCATTCTCCTGGGGAGCCCAGACTGGGCCTCTAACTACCCATGCTCCGCGGAGCACAAAACTTGCGCTCCTGAAGCCAACTCCTGCCCACTTGGCATCCAGGTCCCTTCCACCTTGTGCATCTCCAGGCCTCAAGAACTGTACTCTGAGTTCAGTTACAAATACCTGAGCCTCCATAAATGTCTCTCAAGCCTCTAATGGCTGCTACAAGGAAATACAAAAGGCACTGAGGAGCAGAAGAGTCCTGATCCCTTTTTTTAGTGGATTGGGGACTTGGGGAAGGTCACAGATGCTTCTCTACATCTGGAAGATTCATGAGAAAGAAATCATCTGTTATGGTCTGTTTAATTCTTTATGTTTAATTCTCTTATGGCAGCAAGTTTTAAACATGTGTTTTGTCTTTTGGAATTCTTTATTTTGCTATCTTTCCTGTTATCTTTCTTAAATGGGGGGCAGAGGTTTGGAGCACTTGTTGCTCTTGCAGCGGACCAAGGTTCAAGGCCCAGCACTGGTGGTTCACAGCCACCTATAACTCCAGTTCCCAGGAGATCCAAGGCCCTCTTCTGGCCTCCATGGGCACCAGGCACGTGTCTGGTGCACAGTCATACCTGCAGGAAAAGCATTCAGACACATAAAATAAAACTTTAAAAAAAGTTTTAAATGACCTTTCTCAAATCTCTTCATTTTCAAGCACCCACCTCTGCCAATGGTGCTTTTACAAGAGTCCACCTGCAGTGGTGTTAACTGCACACCTCTGTCCAAGGGGTCCCATCCTATGTAAAAGGCTGCCTGCTGTAAGCATGATGTCTCTTCCACCAGGGAGCCCACGATTAGGCAATCAAGATTGTTGGTTGGAATTTGGGTTGAATCACTCCCACTTGATAAAATAATAGTAAGTAAACTTCCCAGACAATTTTTCTCTAAACATGAGTCCAGGGAATGAAGCATCAATGACATAAAACCATGTAGGCATCCACAATACATAGTCTTCCAAGATGCTTTCATGGCATTATATTAACCTGTTTGTGGGGGAAAAAACCTTCAGACTGGCTAAGTCTGTGCTTCTTAATGTTCTTATATTGGGCTTTAAGTTCCCACCTTGACTTCAGAGAAGACCATAGCAATCACAAAAACTAACTCTTGGAGATTCATGAACTAGAGCCTATGTTCCATGTTCTGAAAGACTCTTGCATGTTCAAATGAATCTCTTCATGGTGAACCCAGCATTTCTCAGTTGTATTTTACCACAGAGCCTTATGTAGAGAGTCACCTGCAAACATTATGGAGACACCTGAGAAGACTGTTAGGGAGAAACAGTAGACAGTGAAGTAGCCCAAGAGAGGAAAAAGGAAAACATTTTTTTGACCCTAAGACTCACACAACCCCATCTTCCTGGGAACTGGAGACAAGCAGCCTGCTAGACTGCTCAGTGGTTAAGAGCACTGGCTGCCCTTTCAAAGACCCTGGTGGACTCCCAGCACCCACGTGACACCTCAAAACTGTCTGCAACCCCAATTTCAGGGGATATGACACCCTTTTCTGGCCTCCTCTAGCACTAGGTACACTCATACTCATAAAATAATAAAATAATTAGAAAAATAAAGAAAAGAACCCTCCCCTCCTTGTAGCCCTTCCTATAGGTGACAACACCTACACAAACAGCTTTGCCAACAGTGCTGGGTGGTTTTCAACCACAACTTCCCCCTCCTTCCGATCTTCCACAGGCAACAACTCAAGAAACAGCCTCACACTCCATGGCAGCCCTATCTGACCCACGCAAATCTGTGACGCCTTTGCTGTTCTTACCTCGCCAATATACATGAAAACTAGAGAGTCTATCCCGCCAAAATGTTAACTCCAGCCCAAATTATAGCAAGCTTTTTTTCGAGAACACAAGATTTAAGCATAAAGGAAAACCTGGTTCACAGGAGCACTGGTGTGAGCATGGCCATCTCTAGACCGTTTTTAAAGCAGGCACAGTAGATGAAGTTGTGTTAAAAATGCTTCATGGCGCCTTGCCATACACGGAGATTTTGTTTTACTTGGGTAGTTGTTCCTTAAGGCAACCCACTCTTCTCTCAGTCTCTTTGGAGTTAGGCTTCCACAGGGACACACTAGGATGGGTTTGTCTTAGGGTACCATGCGTGGCCGGCACTGGGATTACAGTTCCCAGCAGACAGTGAACTCAGTCTTGGCTGTGAGATCCTCGCAGGCCAGCAGCAAAAGCTTCCCACATGGGTGAAGTGGGTTGCTTGTGAGGAGCTGCAAATTTCCCTTCCTAACCTTCAAAACCCCTATCCCAGCAAAGCTGCAGAGTTTGGCCATAAGTCACAGCGAGAAGGATTCAGAGAGAAAAACAAGACCTGTGGCACATGGAGTTCCAGAACCCCGGATGCCAGGTGCCTGCTGGATACAGCCCCGTCTCCTCCCAGCCTTCCTCCACCTCCCCTTCCTACCCACAGCCTCTGTATCTCTCGTCCCTCCAGGATTAATTGGTCCTACTATTATTGTTATTATTTATTCTGGGAGGGTTTTTTTTTCTTTTACTAGACCATCTGACTGGACAGCTTCACACCCTGGGGTTTCCTGGAAACCCTCTCGGGGAGTTGTTAGAACCATGTTTCTGGAACGAGCCTGGGCCTGAAATGCTGTTGAGTCTTGGTCTCTGCCCACATCATGTTGGCTCCCTTGTTTCCTTGCAAAGCATCGTTGCCATCCCATTGAGCACCTTTTCAGTGAGAGGAGGAGGCAGCAAGCCCCTGCCTTGTGCTGCCAGGCATGCCGATGATTCAAAGCCCGCCTCCTCCTGCCTCCCCACAACTCCCACCCTGCGCGCTGCAGGGCTTCTCACAGGAGGGTAGAGGGGGACGCAAGGAACAGGCTTAGGAATTGTGGTGTTAACATTATCGTCCTCCTGTCCCACCTAAAAGGCTGGCTTCACGTGCTGGTTAGTCAGCTTGTCAACTTGACAGGAGCTAAGGTCGTCTGGAGAGAGGGTACCTCACCTGGAAAAATGAGGCTCCGTCAGATTGGCCTGTAGGCAAGCTTAGGGGGCATTTTAGTAATTAGCTGCTGATGTAGGTGGACCCAAGCCAATGTGGTGATGCCTGGGCAGATGGCCCTGGGTTGTATAAAAATAAAATAAAAACCTGAGCCAGACATAGGGAGCAAGCTAGTGAGTAGCATTCAACTGCAGCCTCTGCTTCAGTCCCAGCCTCCAGGCTCTGGCCTGGCTTCCTTTGCTGATAGACTGGGAGATGTAAGATGAAATAAACACTTTCCTCACCCAACTTGTTTTCTTATCACAGCATCAGAAAGAAAGTAGGACACATCACTAAGTGAAAAGATCTCTCTAGTTTTCCAAATTCGTACAGGTAACCCTTTGCACTGGTTAAATGAGGAATATTGATTGACAGGCCTGGAAGCGCCCCTCTGCTTCTCATCCCACGGTTCCTCCTTTTTGGCTTTTGCTCTGACTGTTTTGTCTGCACCATTTGCTGAAATTGTCTTCTCCATCAGGTCCAGAGGCCGGAGCATAGTATAATAAAAAGTAGGGATGAAAATGTCATAGAAAAAAATCTAAATTTTAATTTTAAAAGGACTGTTGAAAACCAATAAAATATAATAGAAGATTGCAATTTAAATGTCATGCTTTCTAGTAAGCCTTCCATTCTGGCTGCCCCACAAGTTAAAATAGTCACTGGGGGCTTTGTCACATTGGCTTCTCTTATTTCCTGCAGAGGCACTAACTCTAGGGGAGCACTTGCGTAGGAATGTGCAGCTTGGGTTTGAGCCTGACCGTCTACTGGAGGGAATCTGTCCTCACCACAAGTGTCCGGTACATAGTAGGTGCTGAGTGAAGGTTTACTGGAAGTAGATTGGCCCCCTCCTTAATACCTCTGTAATCTTGGGAACATTGCTTAATCGCCTTGTGCCATGGTTTCCTTTCATTTAAAAGAGAAAATAATTCTACTATTTAATTCCGGTAGTTACTGAGCTTAGACAAGACCTCAGCGAATATCTAGCATTTGGTGGACACTTGACAAAATTAACTGTTGTCATTGTCAACCTGTGAGTCCACTGTGTTTGTCATCATGGTTCTCAGTGGGTTTTCAAGGAATTGCAAGGATCCCAGAGTATGAGGAAGACCAGGTGCAGGATGAGACCCCAGCGGAGAGCAGGAAAGGGAGAAACGTCTAGCAAACCTAAGGGAATCAGGCCAGAAAAGAAACACTTCCTTTCTCAGATAAGCACACAGCCAGATAGCTGTGCCTACGGCCTGTGCAAGCCACAGCAAATTGCAACATGGGGGGTGGGGGGTGGGCATGGAGTCCCACGCCAAGCAGCTATTGGCAATCAGCAGCAGCTGGGAAAGAAGAGGCCGTTTTCTTCAAGACTATAGCCTCTGCTAAGCCAACCACTCTGCAGAGTAAGGCTCCACATCCAACAATATATAGACAGCACAGACTGGCCTTGACAGAAGAATTTAAAACAGAGAGACCACAAAATTGGGTGGGTAGGGAAGAAAGGGGGATCTAGAATGAGGTAGGGGATTGGATGAATATGATCAAAATGCATTTTGAAAACTCTTCAAAGAACTAATAAAAATAAAACAAAAGAACTATTTTTTCATCCCCCCCTTTTTTCCTCCTCCCGTCCCTGCCAATAGCACAGGCCTGAGCCTGACATGTCACCATGCCACAGGGAGCAAAACTTAGGGTAATGTTCTACAGATGTGGTAACTGTTCTACAGATGTGGTAAGTTGGTGCTCCAATCTGCACTGGAGACAGTCCCTCATGGCTGTGCTACCTCACAGACAGGAAGGACAATGACAGATGACAAACGGCATTTTCCAGCATTAGATACAGGGAGAGAAGAAGGAAGACCGGCCTGCTCTGGCTGTGACCACAGTGGCCTAAGCCTGTCCCTGGCAAACAAAACCACCATGCGCTGGGATCTGGTGTATCTGGCTCTCCCACGAGGCCACTGAGTTTTCACAAGAAATGGAAATGGTGACCCTACAGGCCAGAGATTCTCTGTCATGCCTCCTCCTGCCCACAGCTCACCGTACTAGCAGGCAGATGCCCTGTGTCCCACAAATGCCACAGGGTCAGCAAAGAGGTGTGACACCTCCAAGGCAGATGCTGTGCTTAGTCACACTGGAACGTCTCCCAGCTTGCTCTCATTACCCCTTTGCTCACCCTTTGGGGCCTCCCAACGCCGAGAACATAAACCTTAGCTGTGCAAACACTGATCCACCCACCAACAGAAGAGAGGAGTCTGTGGACCCCACGAAGTCACTGAGCATCTCAACTCTACCATGGCATCATGAGATCTTTAGGGGCACGCTAAAGCAGTGGTTCTCAACCTGTGGGTCGTGACCCCTTCCAAAGGGAATGACCCTTTCACACGAGTTGCCTAAGACCATCAGAAAACACAGATGCTTACATTATTATTCATAATAGTAGCTAAATACTGGCCAGGAGGATGGTCTCTGGCCAGGACCACTCTGGGGTTCTCAGGAAATGGCCACAATTCACATTTTTGCAGGGGATTAAAGTGTTAAAACCTTGCAGGGTGGTGGTGGCACACACTTTTAATCCCAGCACCCAAGAGGCAGAAACAGTAGGATCTCTATGAGTTTGAGGCCAGCCTGGTCCACAAGAGCTAGTTCCAGGACAGCCTTCAAAGCTACAGAGAAACCCTGTCTCATAAAAACAAAAAACAAACAAAAAAGTTAAAACCTCAGGGCCACTGTATTTCCCATCGGGTCCGATCAGGTGCAAACACATGTATTTTCTGCCCACTGTTACCTCCCACCTACAAGTGAGCAAACACATCCGGTGCAGCAGGGGCAAACAAACTGGTTGAGGGGAGTGAAGACGTGTGGCTTGCCAGCCCCCATAAACAACTGCTTCCAGCATTTCAGGAAGTGTCTGTCCTCAGGCAAGGGGCTTCCAGGTTGTGGATCTTTGGGGCACAGTAATTAAAACTTTAAAATGTAAGCTTTCACACTGCCTCCTTCTTTCTTCTCTTAGCCCATCCAGGTCCCAGTCTACTGGACGGTGCTGCCCAAGTCCAGGGCAGGCCTTCTTCCCCTTGGCTAATCCCCTCCAAAAATGCCTCACAGACATGTCTAGAATTGCGCTGCACTAGCATCCTAGGCATTTCTCAGTCCAGCCAAGCTGATGGTCAAGACAAGCTATCTCAATGGCTGAGCTGGAGACGGAAACAGGTAATATAATTTGGATCTCTATTATCTGCCACAGTAAATGCATAAAAACTTCATCTCCAGGATGGTGCTATCTTTAAGTCATTAGGCACAATCGCTCAGGGAAGACTGAGGCCCCAGCCACAGCCTGTCTCTTGTTTTCTTTCCTGCTCTCTGGATATAAGATGGGTGGTTTTGCTCCAATCCACTCTGCCCCATCAGAGTTCCCAAGGCCACTGAACCACAGGCTGAAACCTCCAAGACTGTAAGCCAAAGGAGCCCTTTCTCTTCATCTGCCCATTGTCTCCCGTGTTTTGTTACAGTTCAACAATGCTAAGAAAAACAAGGAGATAAGCCAAGTGGCTCCTGGGAGCTGGGGGAATCCCAGATTAAGATTCGGAGGACAAACTCAAGTCCCTAGCGGGCACGTCTAGAAACTCTCCTTTAAGAAACCGCAGAGGCTCTGAGTTGTGTAGCCCTGTGAAGGATGTTGGAAGTGTTTCTAGGATGTAAGATAATGAGAGGGATGTCCCAGAAACCTGGGTTTCAGTTCCACTGGAACAGCCTGGGAGGTCATGAACTGCACCCCTGAGGTCACTATGAAGAAAGGAAGCCATCACCTGTCCCTCATTTTCTAAGCACAACTCCTGGGGCTAATTCCCAAGCCTTCAAGTTGTGCCCTAGGAAATGCTACCAGAGACAAAAGCCTGCTGAAGTTGTCTGTGGGTGATACTCGGGGTATGTTAAGAGGGTTTTGAGTTGGGCCCCCCCAAGCTCCTGTTCTAAGAAACGACAGCTTCTTAACCCCTTTGTTATGGGCAGAGGTGTTTTAGACTATCCATGGCACATTCTTTTCCTTGATATCCTAGAAACACTTCCAACACTCCTCACAGGGCTACACAGCTCAGAGCCCCTGTGGTTTCTTAAAGAAGAGTTTTTAAACTTCCCCGCTAGGGACTTGAGTTTGTCCTCCAAAACTTAACCCAGGATTCACCCAGCTCCGAGGAGCCGCTTGGGACTTTGCTGGCAGGGTCCCTATGCTCGACTTTTCCATGAAGACCACGAAGGGAAAGAGACAGGGCAACCTGCTCCACAGTGCTTTGAAGTTCGGATTAAAAGCACAATTGAGAGACACACACCCCTGCTCAGGAATTGTTGGGGTACACTGGATCCTGATAAAAAAAATGAACCTCTCTTCCCAGAGACCTCTCTGCCCATCCAGATATACAGCTTTCAAAGCCCTGGGCAGAACCTGCTGATTGTAAACAACAGAATCACATCAGGGAAAGTGTTCCTGGAATTCAGCCATGGGAAAATTCACCAAACTATCATCTGACACCTTGACCACCAGGTTCCCATCCTCTCAGCATCAGGGCCCTGCCTCCTCTCAGACACCAGGGATCCCACCCCCTCTCAGGTGTCAGGGCCCCCACCCCCTCTCAGGTGTCAGGGGGCCCCCATCTCCCTCAGGCATGGGCTCCCACCCCCCTCAGGCATCCTGTAACCCCAAAAGAGGGTCTTTATCTAGTATCTTCACACAATGATCTTTGCCAACAAACAGGAATTTTTTAAAAGCATTGCTGCATGGAAGGCTCCAAGGAGAAGGTTCCTGGGCTACAGCCTCTGTGTGTGTGTGTGTGTGTGTGTGTGTGTGTGTGTGTGTGTGTGTGTGTGTGTGTGTGTGTGTGTGTAAGGAAAGGACTCCGTGTTCCTGGGCTACAGCCTCTGTGTGTGTATGTGTGTGTGTATGTATGCGGGGGGTTCAGTCCTTAAACAGACTGGGAGGCAGGTCTCAGATTTTTCTGCAGCCACAGCTGTAGAATGAAAATTACAAACACCTCCACTAGGAGATAATGAAGAGGCCACAGGTACACAACTAGAGTGTTCTGGTAGACTCTTTGGGTAACTAAGTCAGACAAATCATTTGTTTTATGTGGGGATTTTATATTTTTTATAGAAAAAGATAAATCCATCAAAGATCACAAATAGAGTAATCTCTTAGAATATTACCGTGCAGCTAGAATATAGCTTTGACAACCACAACTGTGTCTTAGTCCCTGGAAGAATATCTGGTATGTGGTAGACACTCACTGTTTGGTGAGTGAAGGAATGAACGGCTATGGCAGCACATCACCGCTTCTGAGTTGCCCACCATAGCAGACACTGAAAGAAGATGACCAGAGGTCCTCTCGGAACAATACTTTAGGGCACAGAGCTTCTAGAGTCCAGAAGTGAAATGACGTCTGCTTGTTCCAGCAAGGTAATCACTAGGAGTCTCCACATCCATTCTAGCAAATGAAATGTTAAAAGGCAGGTTAGTATTTACGAAGAGTCAGTAAGCATTGACGATAGGTATTTTGAGCCCATCTATCTGAAACAGAATCTGAATTTTATTGTCTTATATGGATCAGGAAATATACTTAATCAGTAGAAACTTCATAATATTGGGCTACTTGGTGGTCCTGCAGGAAAATCACATGTCTAGACCCCTATGGACACCATGCAGTTTCTTACCCCAAATATGCAGAAGAAAATCAGCTCCAAGGCATTTCCTGATCCTACTGGGCAGTCTAATCCTAGACGTCTAATTCCAGAAGGGTCCAGTGTCTGGAACCTGATGGCTCTGCAGGTTATGCTCTTCCATTAAGTTGACCTCAGTGACATATGAAGAATGGCAATGAGAGGGGAAAGAAGCCATCAGAAGACAACGGGAGTGAGATGGGACAAGGCGTTGCCAGTACATGAACTTTCGATGACTCAGTCCTCATTGATGGAGCTGCCTACAGATCTAATCTGTGCTCCTGCTTGGCAAACGCAAACTCTGCCTTGAAGCACGAGGGCTGAAGTGCATCAGTGGCTCCCGGAGCATCATCAGAGGAAGCCCTGTGTGAAGTTGCCAGGTTTTGTGTTTGAACCCAGAGCTCTGAGCATCCTAGGGGCAGCTGACAACTTGTGCTTCCTGGCATGGTGCTGACCTTTCTCCATCACTTGCCATCAGCATCATGACCTTGCCAGTGGCATGCCTGCAGTCTCTGACGATTGCCGTGCACTCAGTTGCCTGCTTCTTTCTTCAATAATGAGAACAAATAAAGCAGGCCACTGTCCCACCACATATACAAAGTCAGGGCACACAGAAAGTCAGTTTTCAGTATAGTCTACTCTTCATTGCCTGCCACGCTTGAATCTCAGGGAAGAAATCTAGAAACCTCTGGTCATGAGGGAAAAAATGGGTAAGGTTTGAACTCTCTGTAAGTAACTTTAGCAAGAGGTGGGAGAGTGTGTTTCATTTGACTTAATTATTGTCAGAGATATTAACTGCTGGTCGTGTGGGCTTTGGTTAAAATTTTCACGCAATGAATGAGTAAATTGGTGGATTTAACAAGAGCATGGGGAGTAAGAATCTAAGAAGTTGTAAAGAAAGGAAGGGCTAGATGCTGTCAGAGAACAGTTCTACCTATGCTGAGAAGACACTCCCTCAAGATTTGTCTTGCTGGGTTCCATCCCCAGCAACATATCAAAAATTAAATAGCTGGGCTGTGGTGGTGCACACCTTTAATCCCCAGTACTTGGGAGGCAGAGATAAGCGGATCTCTGTGAGTTCAAGGCCAGCCTGGTCTACAGAACAAGTTCCAGGACAGGCTCCAATGCTACAGAGAAACCCTGTCTCAAAATAAATAAATAAATAAACAAAAAATGTAAATAAATAAATAGAATAAGATAAAACCAGAGCATTGATGCTGGCTGTGTAATTTGCAGCATCCAGGAAACTGGGGCAAGAGGATCAAGAGTTTGTAAAATTTAATGCGATGCCCCACAGCTTCTGTTCTCAAAGCCTATTCTAACTACAGAGAGTTTCACTGGGTTGTATATTTTGGGTCTGGTTAATTTGGGTGCATGATATTTTTATTTATCTGTAAGATTTTTATTAAGTGTTCAAGACTAGCCTGGCTTACATGGTGAGAACTTGTCTCAACAAAAAGGAGAGAGATGGGGTAGGGAAATTAAGGGAAAAAGAAGGAAGATGCTCTATTGGGTCGTGGAGACCCAACTCAGCTTAGAAAAATGTCGATTTACCATAGTTTCATATTACTTGACTAATATAAAATTTCCCCTGAAACCTATGATGTAAAATGCTAACTTGCCTAAAACTATCTAATTTGAGTAAATATAGTTTTAATAAAAGAAAATTCCTAGCAGATACCATTTTAGCCACAAATTGTGCCTATCTGTGGCACATAGAACTTCTTGCCCACAGAAGGATTTTCTTCCCTCGGTCAAGTAAAATCCTCTGTGAGAAGGAGTGTCCATCTGGGCACTGTGAAGGAGTATCACAGGCCTGTGGTAAATGTAGATCTTCAATTAACGCCTGGTTCATTTAACAACTGCTCCTTTGGGGGCCAGGAAGATGGTTCGGTGGGTAAAGGAGCTGCTGCACAAGGCTGACAACTTAAGTTCTATCTTCAGAACCCTTGTAAAGTTAGAAGAAAACCACAAATTTGACCTCTGACTTCCACGCACACTTCCGGCACACATGGCCACACATACACATTGTGCTTACACATACACAAGTGGCTAAAATATAAAATTACTCTTCTTGCAAATACAGGCTGTACAGAAACGTGAGTAAAGGAGATGTGGTTCAAGAGCTGACAATTGCCCCTTCCACACCCTCCATCCTCCCTGGTTTGCTGCCTGAGTTTTGGTGGCAGGGAAATGTAAGAAGCCCTGTGCTGAAGATAGCAAAGTCATTCAGTTTGTGTTCTCAAATGTCTACTGTGCTGGTTTGAAAGAGAATGGCCCCCAAAGGGAGTGGCACTAATGGGAGGTGTGGTCTTGTTGGAGGAAGTGTGTCACTATAGAGGCGGGCTTTAAGGTCTCATATGTGCTCAAGCTACACCTAGTGTCTCAGTTCACATCCTGTTGCCTGCAAGATGTAGAACTCTCAGTTCCTGCCCCAGCACCAAATCTGCCTGCATACCTCCATGCCCCACCATGATGACAATGGACCGAACTTCTGAACTGTAAGCACTATCCCAGTTAAATGTTTATTTTTTAATAGAGTTGTTGCGGTCATGGTGTCTCTTCACAGAAATAGAAACCCTAACTAAGACATCTATTTAAGTAGAACCCTATTTTTAGTAAACTGGAATGCGTCCCGACATTGGACCATTCTGCAAGGAAGAAATGCACTGTTTGAAGTCCCCAGAGTCCATTGAGAACAGCAGCTAGGCTGCTCCAGCTCACCCATACCCCTGAGTAGAAGAGTAGACAAGCATTGCCCAGTTTCCATTTTTATGGCAAATGGCAGTTCCCTCCACCCCTACATCCTGTCTTACTATCTCTGGATGGCCCCGGCATTCAAGATTATTTCCATGAGCATCTTATCAGTATCAAGCTTTGCTTCCAGGAATGTATTCTGTCTGTAAACAGCCACTCAAAGAGAGCTGAACCTTACCATGGGACTGGGGGCTTCAGTATTCTGGCTTTGCACAGTTTCTGCTTGTAAGTCTGCCAACTTACCAAACACCTTTATCTACCCCTGGGCATGCACCCTATGATCTTGACCTTGTCAAATATTTACACAGCACCTTCAGGCTACAGGGAATATATCTGCTACTCTGTGAACAGCCTGGATGTGTGGTCTCCAACACAAACCCACACACTGTCAGAAAGAAAGCACATCTCCCAAAAAGAATTTGGACTCATGACCACCTCCTTCCCACTTTTATTAAATCCTGTGCAGGTTCTCAGCTTTTAGAGCTTGTAATTGTGTGCTGAATCCCCAGGAGAAAGAAGCCCCATTAGAGTGTCACGCTATGAATCTCCCTATAGGGAAGCCCATTCCTTCTGAAGCAACTGTGCTGGGCACCATCTACAAGCCCTGCTGAGCAGCCACGGTTTAACTATCCCTCAGAGGCAGTAAGACACCAGGCCCAGGCTCACATCTTGGATGAATTGGTTGTGAACCATTTTTCCCAATTCCATGCTCAGTCATATCATGGCAGTAGTTTGAAATCAGTTTCAGTAAAAAATATTTACACCATGGAAATTGGCACACATTACAACCAATTCTCTGACTGTTAAACATAAGATAGTGAACTGCTGTAGAAGGGAAGCCTGCCACAGTGGCCTGATGTCAAGAAACAATGAAAGGATCTTGTCTGTCAGAAGCAGCAATTTGCAACCTGTGGCAAGTCCTGTCAGGTGCACTAAGTGACAGTAAAAGGGCTTTGTCCTAGATCTGATGAGAAAGAAGAGCAAGTGTGTTGTGGGATAAAGTTTTTCATACACCATGAAGATGTGTCTTTGCCAAGGCGCCTTCTGGTTGGTTTAATAAAGAGCTGAATGGCCAGGAGCTAGGCAGGAGAGGACAAGCAGGATTTCTGGGGAGAGAGAGGAAGAGGAGAAGGAATCCAGGCCTGTGGATTTCACCAGGAGACTCGGAGCAAGTCAGATGTGCTAAGTGGGGAAAGGTAAAAGCCATGTGGCAGAACATAGTTTAATAGAAGGAGGTTAATTTGAGTTATAAGAGATAGTTGGAGCAGAGTCTAAGCGAAAGGCCAAGTTTCCATAATTAATATTAATTTTCTGTGTCATTATTGGGGAACTGGTGGTCCTACAAAGGAAGCCCAACTACATTTGAGAAAGCTTCATACACAAGTGAATTTCCACAGAAACAGGCAAAATGTGATATTGTTGAACGGTGGCAGAAAAGTTAGCTTCAGGAGTTGGTGCGTCAGTTTGGAGGCCAAGAAACAGATCCCAGCTCAATAACCACGTTCTAACATTGGCAGCTACTGACCTAGGCACCTCTGCAGTCTTCTAGGTTAGAAGGAGCAAAGAAAGAGGAGGGAACTATGGTCAGCCCATGGAGCAGATATGAACGCTGGCTAGCACAGCTCGCCTTCGACACAGCACCCTTAACTCTCAGTGGACTGCCTACTTAGAGGCTTGTAGATCAGGACAGAAAGTTGCCTAAGCTGACTTAGTACAGAGTCTGGAAACAAATTTGACTGTTTGACTATGATATCTCAACAATTCACACCACACTCGATGGCCAGCAAGGTTCTTTTCATTGGTCTGTGAAATCACAATAAAAGAATTAACCACCCCAACCACAAGGACAAATAATTCCAGATTGGTGTTTTGAAGTAAAAGCCTTAGCTGAGCATGGCAGCCCATGACTCCTACCACGCAGGAGGTAGAAGCAGGCATCAACCCTTGAGTTCTAGTCTACTTAGAGTGGTAGTCTACAGGTCAGCTGGAGCTATTGAGGGATACACAAAAAGAGGAAAGAGAGAGAGAGGAGAGACAGACAGAAAGAAAGAGAGAGAGATAACGAGAGCTTTATTGAACTGTAAATTGTGTAACAGAAGCAATGAATGAGAGACTCCAGGAAAAGACTGAAAAGCTTGCTGTGTCCCATGTTTAGGACCCTTGCATTACACCAGCTTTTGTCCCATCACCCTCCACCCCATCGTCCATAAAGATAGAGTTTTCCTTGTTTATTTTTGGGTTTTGTTCCTGACAACCCCAATGCCATGTTAAATTCTAGTTAAATAAATGTTTTACAATTTTCCTTTCATGAAACTGTCTTTTGCACTAAGGGCATCAGTCATGAACCTTGTGGCAGGTCTCATAAATCCAGAGAATTCTGTTTATTCCAGAACATCTTGCCTTCACTCTCACCAGCAGTCACTTCCTATTCCCCCTCCCTGTTGCCCCTGGAAACCAGTAATCTCTTTCTATGGACTTGTCTCTTCCGGACATTCCTTGTGAGCTTTGGAATGTCTGACTTTTTTCACTTAGCACAGTATCAGCATATCTGTTTTAAAGTGCACAGAATTCACAGATAAAACCCATGAAGTCCAAAGACATAAACAACATGAAGTTTTATTTAAGTACCAATGAAAACTGAAGAAAATTCACCATATAGGGAGGCCCAAACAGGAACTGAAGCAAGGCAGGAACCAGGAGGCAGGAACCAGGAGGCAGGAACCAGGAGGCAGGACGGAAGCAGACTCCATTGAGGAATGCTGCTTACCCACTTGTGTTTCATGTCTTGCTCAGGCTGCTTTTTTCTTTTTGTTTTTTGAGGTTAAAAAAAATGGAGTTTCTCTGTGTAACTGCCCTAGCTGTCCTGAAATTTGTTCTGTAGACCAGACTGACCTCAAACACACACCTGCCTCTCAAGCGCTGGATTTAAAGTCATGCACCAACACCACCCAACAATCAACCCAGCCACCGCTCAGATGGCAGCCTTGAGAGAGAGCCTGGGCCAGAGAACCCTAGCTAAGCCACACTAGACTCCTGACTCACAGGAGCCACGAGCTAGTAATGTAGTGTTTTAACCTGCCGTGGAGCTTTAGTTTGTCCCACAGCAGGGAGCCCTGGTAGACCTAGAGGGCCTCAGACTGTCAGGATTGGAGAGTTATCTTGTCTGGGTTGTCTACAACCTGTACAAGGATAAAGCAAGAAAATAACACTGAATTCCTCTCCAAGGCAGCCACTGACACTATCAGTAAGTACAAAGGCATTGGACAAAGCATTCCCTTTGTTGCCAAGCAGGCTTTGCAGTTGAGAATAATAGCTGGTCTTTCTTTGGGGATCAAATTATCCCTCTGTTTGGTGGAACTACAGCAGTGAGAGGAAGGGACGTCTTTCAGGGCTTCTTAGATGCTCAACCGTAAGAGCCCTCCCTGAAATGGAACAGCTTCAGTCACGAGGCTGAGGGACTCCATGCAGCAATGTTATCATCCACGGCGGGCAGTATTCATTTCTGCAATGTGTGTTTCCTTTAGAAATTCTGCTCTCCCCTCTCAGGGTTTCAAATCGGTTCCAGGAGGGGCAGGAGCTGAAGAAGAAAACATCTGTTCTTACAAAATGGTGATAGGCCTGAGGCAAAGGAAACGAACAATCGAGAGGATGGTTTCTGGGAGAAAATGCATTTAATATCCCCTTTTGTGGACTTGCAGTTCCTACACCATTCCACACAAGCCCTCTGGAGAGCTGAGGTGGGCATCAGGGCAGTCCCAGCCCTTCTGGCTGTGGGAAATTAAAGGATTGATTGTTTATGTTTCTGAAAAACCTTGGTCAGGAGAGAGACTTACCTGGAGAAGTTGGCTTCCCAAGACAAGAGGTGCCATGCGAGGAAATAACATACCAGGCTAAGATAATGAGAGTCGGAGGAGGGCAATGTTGGGAGAAAAAAGGTTGTGCAATCAAACTACATGGAGGTTAGAGTCATAGGATGTTGGTATTAAAAACAAGTGTAGCTTCTTGCCCTAAAGGAAGCTAGGAAATCAAATTTGCCCACACTTTTTTTATAACCAGCTGCAATCAAACTGAACATACCATGTAGAGACTACATGGTGCCCTTAGCAACATGTTGCATCATTAAATATCTTCCTAGGATACAATGTGTACTGGCTGCTGTCGTTCATTTGATCAATTTCCTCTTATGGATCATGTGATTTGTCTCTTAATATTTACCACTCTCATAAACAATGCTGAAGGGAACACCCTTGTTGCCAAATCTCCAGAATTAAAACCTTCAGAACATACTGCAAGAAATGAAATTATGAGATCAAAAGATATGTACATTTTATGAATATTTAATACATTTTCAGAACAGTTCAAACAATTCAAACTCTTGCCAACAAGAATCAGCCTCATTTATCCAAAACCTATCTCTAAGCATTTTTACATGATACCCACGTTCTGGGTGGGGTTTTTTTTGCTTGAAAATACTACGAGACATGATTGAAAATTGGTCTTCTGCCTGGTTCTACACAAACAATAAAAGTCATTCTAGGTGATGCTTGGAACGAATGAAGCGAGCAAAAACGAAAGTCTTATAATACAAGTTATTGCAACATACTGTTCCTTCAGTAGCCATCTCTGAGCCAAGTCAAATGTGGACTCTATTGACTATAAGTCATATTTATCTTACATTTAATATTTAAAATTTATTAATGCTGGTTTTTAAAAAGTGATTCATTTGGGAAAAACAGCTAAAAGTGGATTAAACATAAATTTCCAAGAGCTAAAGGCAATGTTCTTCCATCTCGGAGAAGAGAGAACTGGTATTGATTGGTGGGAAAGACAGGAAAGATTGTTTTTGAAACCAGGCTTTTGTAACAAAAAGCCAGAATGGAAAATCCTCTGTCTTTATCTTGTTGTCTCATGTGTGATTGTGTCCTCTGCTCTTTGCCATGTTCAGTTGTTGTAAAATTGTCCCTCATAAGCAATCCCAGAAAGGACTAAAAGAGAGGTTCCACATATGAAACCTCTGACTGTGTGTCATTTCCTCAGGTGCTAGTGGCCCCTGTCACTTGTACAGAAAATATAGGCAATGCTCAAGTATCAGAAACCATTACTTTGAGAACTTTTACACAGTAAATCAATTATGAAAAAACATTAGCAATGAGGTTGGGTGTGACGGTCCATGCCTGCAACCACAGCTCCTGGGAAACTGAGACAAGAGGCTCCTGAGCCTGAGCTATAGTGAGAATTCCAGGCTAGCCTAGGAGGCCTAGGAGTTTGTGTCTCTCTGTCTCTCTGTCTCTCTCTCTCTTTCCCTACCTCGTGTGTGTGTGTGTGTGTGTGTGTGTGATATAGACTAGATAGTAAGCCCCTTAATGAATTAGAAAAGAGGGTGACAGAATGAAGAACAGACATCTAGAGCAGAGTTACCACACACATGCACACATGTACACATGTACACACTTACATGAACATGCATAAAGAAGGACACTAAAAAAAATTCCACACTAGCTCAGAATTGAATATAATCAAGGGTTATTTATTTAGAGGAAGACTCACAGATCACAATCCTCTGTACCAACAGGGAACAAGAACTGAATCACGCCACCGGAATCATGGCCGGAAGAGAGACCGGATGTGTGATTTACATCCTCATTTATAGTATAAGAGGCCAGGTCCAAGTGGGCGGGTAACTTAAAGGCTAATGGCTGTAGGAATTCCTACAGCACCTCCCCCTTTTATTTAAATAAGAAAGTTCTAAGCCTAATACAAAATTATGTACAATAAGAACAAATATCAGGTATAAAAATTAGAATTACAACCAGTATAAACAATATCAAGCAAGAAACATGTGATAAATGTTTCAATAATTATCCTATCCTAAGGAATTTAAGTCTAATACTATAAATAACTTGGCCAAGTCATGAGAGGAAAGTATCTACAACTGTCTAGTCTTCAACTCCATCGAAGACCCGAAAAGGGAAATAATATTACTTGAGTAAGCAGGAAGTGCAATTAAGCAACTTCCAAAATGTACAAAAAATGACAGAGACAACTGGCTACCTGGGCAATCACTCAAAGTCTCATTTGCAACATTGGAGCAACCAACTTTGGCTAAGGCCTAGAGTAACTGAGAGACCATTTTCAGAGGCAGGAAATTTTTCAAAATTGTCTTACCCTGTCTTGGCAGGATTTGACAGTATTTTTTCTTGTATCCTGTTTGTCCTGTCCAGACATTGTGCATTTTGTCAGTGGTCGATGCATAGGCAGTTCCTTGCCCTAAGGCCAGTTTGCCAAGAAGAAAACAAGCTCCAAGTGGAGTGGCTTCAGTGCTGCCAGGAGCAGTCATGTCTCATGTCAAACAGAACCATAAGTTATTTAAATGCTATGTTCTACAGCTCTTTGAAGTGGTTGAAGATTGCCTATCTATGTGGAATACATTCTCTATGTATCAAAAGAACCTGATTAGTCTAACTATAAGTATGGCAAACATATATGACTATTGATCTATAATTCTTAATACCTATATAACTTAAAGACTAAGACTTTATATTAGAATATTATATAATAAACAACTGTACAACAAATGAGGACAATGACCTCAAAATGTAAACAATGTATAAGTATCTTGATCAGAGGTAAAAATGTATATTGCAATATGATAAATATATTCTAAAATTGTATCAATATACAAAATGTCTTAAGCAGAGGTAGAAGCATGTATGTATACAATATGACAAACTAACTTTGCCTAGGGATACAAATATTGTAGATGAAAATAGGAACATATTCAATATCTATACCAATGTAACCTGTCTATAAATAATAGCTCACAAAGTATTCACTCTATTACTCACTATTATTATTAGTGTGAATAAGCTCACACTATTCTATTATCCCATCCAATTTCCTTTTTTTGTTCAAAGAGATTCCTGATCTTACATAATTTTCCCCCAACCCCCAACCATATAACAATTATAATCAACCCCTAAATGATGTCCCTAACCCTGAGGACAAACTTTGTTGGGAGAGGGGATGTCGTCTTCTAAAAGAACTTCCAGCTGTGATGGGGGCTATGTTCTTTCTATGGGATCCTATGAAACTAAAATGATGGTTAAGCTCCAAGATTACTGTCTGGTATAATTGCAAATGGTCTCTTAGTATTCCATAGGGTTTTCTGAAGCTTTTATTTGGAGTTCTGGCCAGAACATTGTAAACAAAAAGTGCACCATTTCAGCTAACCAAGTTGGAACCATCTTGAGCAGCTGGGACCCAAAAACAGGTCTTATAGTAGTGCTATCAGCATCATGATATCATATCAACCAAGTGGAGTCGTTGTTATGGGGGCCCATCTTCTTCCTGAAAACTTGAAAGATTACTGCAGAAAAATTCATTGTTCATTGTGAAAAACTTAAACATTATTTATACAGACATATATTCAATGAAAAGTACAATCGAGACAAAAATACGTATGAAAAAAAGTAAGTTGTTTTTCTAATTTTTTTCTTCTTTCTGTCCCATACCATGGCTCCTAACATGAGACAGAAACTCTGAATTTTTATTTTAACAACATGCTTGGATTTAGAGAAGGACAGAGCCATTGTTCAACTCCAAAAACAGCTCTATATATTCATTCAAGTGTGTGTGTGTATGTGTGTGTGTGTGTGTGTTTTGATCACCTGTCCTTATAAGTAATATTCCTTTTTTTTTTTTGATGACCCTTATTGGATAGTTATTTTTCCTTCTGTCAGCATCTAAACATCCAGGGTCTCTTGAATTTTTGAAGATATGTATTTTCCTATAAAGACAAGAGCAGAACCCTGCCCAAACCCTATATGATTTCCTTACCACCTGTATGGTTACCGCCTCTGTGGATGAGCCATCATTTCTCTTTCTCAAGAGATTTCTCCTTTTCAAACCAAATCTTTATTAATATTGATGGCATCCATAACTTTTCTTCTCCTGTTGAAACAAGAACAAAGCCCCTTCCCCAAATTAGCACATCTCCTGGCTTCCAATGTGAGGTCAACACATCCTTGAAATAAACTGGCTGTTGTCCCTTTCTCATTAGCGTTAAGAAAATTCAAGGTTAATAAAGCATTATGTAACCTATCTCTGGGGGTATTTTCCATACCTTTCTGTTTGTTTAACATATCCTTTATAGTTCAATTTGATCTTTCTATAACTGCCTGACATGTAGGATTGTTTGGTATACCTACAATAGGCTTGATATTATAATAAGCAAAAACACTGTTTCATTTTCTTCCAGACATATGCTGGACCACTATCTGTTTTTATTTGTGCAGGTATACCCATGACGGCCATAACTTCTAATAAATGTGTGATTACTGAATCAGCCTTTTCTGAGCTCAAAGAAGTTGCCCATTGAAAACCTGAATAAGTGTCAGTGGTGTGGTATACATATTTTAATTTTCCAAATTCTGCAAAGTGGAACACATCCATCTGCCAGATTTTATTCCTTTGAATACTCTTTGGGTTAATCTCTGCAGGTAGTGGTGTGTGGTTATAGAAAGAGCAAGTAGGACATCTCTTTATAATCTCCTTAGCTTGTTGCCATGCAATGGAAAACTCTTTTAAACCTTTGCTATTGACATGATGTTTCTTATGAAATTCTGAGGCCTTCAACACATTTCCAATCAACAGTCAATCAATTTCTTCATTACCTTGTGCTAGAGGACCTGGTAGACCCATATGGGATTGAATGTGTGTTATGTATATTGGACAGAGCCTATTCCTTATTATATCTTGAACCTGTATGAATAATGAAGTCAATTCTGTATCATCTGGTATAAATTCAGCAGTTTCAATATGCAAGACAACTCTTTCTGCATATTGTGAGTCAGTAACTATATTAAGAAGTTCTTTAAAAATCCCTTAGTACCATGAGAATAGCATATAATTCTTCCTTTTGGATAGAATTATAAGGACTTTGTTCCACCTTACTTAAATCTTCTTATTTGTAACCTGCCTTTCCTGATTTATTTGCATCAGTATAGAATGTACAGGCTCCAGTTATTGGTATGTTCCATATAATGTGGGGAATGAGCTAAGTAGTTCTCTTTATAAGGTTAATTCTATCACTTTGGGGATAATTGCTAATAATCTCTCCTAAAAAATTAGCACAAACTCTTTGCCAAGGTTTATTGTCTTCCCATAATTTTTTAATTTCATCAGAAGTAAAAGGCATTATAATCTCTGCTGGGTCTATACCTGCTAGTTGACAAAGTCTCAATTTTCCTTTTATAATTAATTCAGAGACTTTTTCCACATAAGTTTTTAATTTTTTTACTTGGTTTGTGTGGTAAAAGATCCGTTCTAAAATAATATCTTCCCTCTGCCTTAAAATTCCTGTATAGGAAATTCTGGAAGGCAATATGGCTAGAATACAATTAAGGTTTAGAGTCACTCTATCTACATGTGCCTACTGTAATTTTTCTTCAAGGACAATTAATTCCCTTTCCACTTCAGCTGTTAATTCTCTATGACTATTTAAGTCTTTATTACAATCTAAGGTTTTGTTTAAGTGAACAGTTAGATCAGGTGTTATCCCAACAACTGGTCGTAGACTGGAAATGTCTCCTAAAAATCTTTGAAAGTCATTAAGAGTCTACAATTGATCTCTCCTAATTTGTGCCTTTGTGTCCTTATTTTCTGTAAACATATGTTATAACCTAGGTAATTGACAGAATCTCCCCTCTGTATTTTTTCAGGAGCAATCTGCAATCCCCATTTTTGCAAAACTTTCTTTACTTCTTCAAACATTCTTTCTAAAGTATCTATGTTTGAATCAGATAGCAAAATATCATCTATGTAATGATAAATTATAGATTTAGGAAATTTTTTATATATTATTTTCGATGGCTGACTTACAAAGTATTGACATAGGGTTACTCTATTGAGCATTTCCTATGGAAGGATGGTCCATTGGTATCTCCTAGTAGGTTGAGAATTATTATAAGAAGGCACTGTGAAGGCAAATTTTTCTCTGTCCTTTTCTTATAAAGGTATAGTAAAGAAACAATCTTTAAAAACAATAACTATAAGAGGCCATACTTTTGGTAATAGAGAAGGCAGAAGAATTCCAGATTGTAGAGGGCCCATAGGTTGAATTACCTTGTTAACAGCTCTTAGATCTGTCACTATTCTCCATTTTCCATATTCCTTTTTAACAACAAATACAGGATAATTCCAAGGGCTGGTTGATTCTTCAGTATGGTAAGCATCAAGTTGATGCTTCAATATGGTGAATATCTAGAGCATCCAGCTGCTCTAAAGCCTGCAATTTGTCTTCTGTTAATGGCCACTGTTTAACCCATATTGGTTTCTCAGTTAACCATTTTAAAGGTAGGGCTATTGGTACCTCTGAAGGTTTGCTAGTTGTTTTGTGCTCTTGTACAGCCTGAATGGCTGGTGACTTTTGTGTATAGTACCTTATTATATCCTTCCCAGAATTATGAGCTCCTGGGACTGCAGGAATGTTAATCTGGGTATTCCATTGCTGCAACATGTTAGTACCCCATAAATTCACTGCAATATTAGCCACATATGGCCTCAACCTTCCTCTCTGTCCTTCTGGCCCTAAGCATTCAACCCATCTTGTGATTTGTTTCACTTGAGATAGGGTTCCAATTCCTAGAAACTGAACATCTTCCTCATGAAGAGGCCAATTTGGATGCCAAGATTCTGGAGTAGTGATACTCACGTCCACACCCATGTCTTTCAAACCCACAATTACAATGCCATTTATACACACTCTTAGCTTTGGTCTTTGATCATTTATAGAAATCTGCCAGAATATACATTTCCTATTTCCTATTGGAATTTTTGATTTATCCTCATGCTTATTCCATCATCCAGAACAGTATGGTCTTTTACAGAGGGCTCTGAATTTTTTAATTTTCCTGATGATACATGTCCTCCACAGTGGCTGGGAATGACTAGACAACTTTTGGCTAGGGGGCCTGCGAGAGGCCCTCCAAGGGGTTTCCTGATGGTATCAGGTTGCCTTATCTGTCTTTTGTTGATCTGCATTCATTGATCCAATGTTGGCCTTTGCCACACCTTCTACATATACCTGAAGGCTGAGTCCTCCTATTCTTGCCATTCCCAGAGGAGATATTATTCCTAGGAATTCCTTGTCTACAATCCCTTCTCAGATGTCCCATTCTACCACAATTAAAACATTTGGCATTTTGATGTCTCCTCATACCTTTGAAAATTGCTTCCCTTACACAAGATTCAGTATTATAGTCAAATGTCTCAATGTTCATTGTATAAAGGATCCATTCATCCATTGGTGCTAATCTAACCTTTAAAGGCCCAAGTATCTTTTTACATTCTAAGTTGGCATTTTCAAAAGCCAGAGATTCATAAGTACTCATCTAGCATCTGGGTCTGTTACTCCTATTTGTACAGCCTTAGTTATAAGGCACTAAAGGGTTCTCTCTGGCCCTGTTTAACCCTGATATATGATTCAATTCATTTTCGTAATTCTTGAAACCTGTCCAAAGCATTTAAGGCTGTTTTGTGGTATAGGGACAAGATTTGTTTATTGTAAAAACCTTGAGCCTGTGGGTCAACATAAGTACCCTCGCCAAGAATTTGATCTTGGGAAGTCTCAAGTCCTTTTGCTTTTCCCTTTTGTTCTAAAATTTTAGCCTCTTCTCTGAAATAACATTTAAACATTAGTTGAGGCCTGTCATCCAGGACTGCTGACACTAACTGAAGCCAGTCATGTGATGTGGCTTTAATGCTAGAAGCTCACGTCTTTACCATCTCCCTAAGAAATGTGGAATGAAAGACATAAGTTATGACAGCTTGCTTAATTCTTGTAGATTATTCATTCCTATAGGTATCTATTTACCTTCTTTGGATCTTTTTGGGTCTTTAGAACTTGATGCTTTGTCAGAGTAGATTACAGGGTAGGAAGCTAAAACCTGGGTAAGTCATCTCTGACAGCTACTGGATGTTAAATCCTGTCCTTGCACCTTCTTTCCCTGCTCATCAGCTCCAATAATTTCCTCAGTTGTTTCAAATCTTTTGTAAAGCCTGAATCTCCTGGCCTATATATATATCTCTAGATTTCACTGAAGCACCTAGCCTCTGGTCCTCACTCTGCACATGTGATTCCAATGTCTGAAGTTTTTCCTTTAAAGATAACACCTCATCCTTGGACATTATTTGGGTAGCATGCAGATTGCCATCCTGGAGAAATACTCTATATGCTAACTTTAAAAATTTTTTATTTTCAAATTCAATAGTATGCATTCTTTCAGATAATTTCTCAATACCCTTGACAGGGATTCAATTTTGTCTGTCAAATTAATGTTACCCTTTTCAATAGTATTAATTTTTTCAGGTAACTTTTGATTTTCTATAGTATTAATCCTGTCAGCTAGCTGTTCATTATTAGTCTGTAAAGACTGTATCATTTCCAAAAGTGCCTCATTCTTGGCTCTGTTATGAAACCATTTTCTTAAGGATATAATATGAAGAAAAAAACTGAGTCCCAATATCCAATAAATAGATATATTACAATAACCATATAAGCCTTGCAGAATATAATCCATAGCATTAGCAAAAAAGTTACTAAAATCCTCTATGGTAATATTTTCTGCCATTATATAACTTTCAAGTTTATTGATTTATTAATTAATAAAATATTTACCTTATGTTATGTTATAAGATTCAGTAAATTATTTTAGGTGTAATAATCTTAATTGTCCAGCAGGTATCATGGTTGCAGAGTCACAACTAGCAGTACAACCTGGTGCCATAAAAAGTCCTGAGCCGCTTTGGTTTTTCACCTTGGTGCTGGTTAAATACTGAGAAATATGCTTTGCTTGACAAATTAAAAGCAATTAAATCAATTCCATACATGGAGCAAGGAGCCCAGAACTTACAGGCAGGGACCACAAACCAGAAGTTGTACAAGTCGCCGTGTGGCAGGGAATGCAGCAGTGGGGGGCGGGTACATGAGCTTGGGAAATTTCCAAGTCTCCACATGCAGTTAGCTCCGCTGTGGTGAGGATTTTACAAAAAAACGCCTAGGTAAAAGCAAGCCAAGCAGGCAGAGGTGGGAGACTTTCTGTGCTGTGGACTGGTTAGGCCTTTAAGATGGTCCACCTGGTAGGTGTGGAGTCCAGATCCATGTGGGTGCCAGATGAAGAAGGACGCTAAAAAGAAATCCCACACTAGCTCAGAACTGAGTAATAATAAAGGGTTATTTATTTAGGGTTCGACTCACAGATCACAATCCTCTGTATAAACGGGGAACAAGAACCAAATCATGCTGCTAGAAGAGAGCACAGATGTGCGCTTTACATTGGCATTTATAGTATAAGAGGCCACACCCAAGTGGGTGGGTCACTTAAAGGCTACTGGCTGTAAGAATTCCTACAGCATGTGCGTACACACTCACTTACATACATTCACGCACATGTGCTGTGGGACAATGGTTTGTACCCTGCCAATTGTATTTTAATAAAACACTGACTGGCCAATAGCCAGGTAGGAAGTATAGGTGGGACAACCATACAGGAAGTAGAGGTGGGGCAATGAGAACAGGAGAATTCTGGGAAGAAGGAAGTCCTAGTCTGCAGTTGTGACCTGCCACAGAAGAAACAAGATGTGACTGTCTCGCTGAATAAGGTACTGAGCCACATGGCTAACATAGACAAGTATAATGGGCTAATATAAATTGTAAGAGTAATAAGAAGCCTGAGCTAATGGACCAATGAGTTTATAACTAATGTAGACATCTGTGTGATTTCTTTGAGACTTAACAACTGCGGAACTGGGCAGGACAGAAAACTCAGTCAACACACATGTGCACACACTCACATACCAGGGCTACCATATTTCTGTGCAGGTTACATAGCTAGTGAAGGGTTATGTAAGCATATGTAAAGGCTGCTTCAGTGTCTTTCTGGCTGTGATGGCTTCATGCTGAAAGAACCACATCTTCAAAGTACAGTTTGTAGTAATCACATGTAAATTTAAATTCCAAAATGTTGTCTCCAACTTACATGGTGTCTTAGGCCTGTAATCACAGAACTTAGGAGCCCAAGGCTGGAAAATCATGAATGAAAAAATAAATGATCTTCTTTCTAAAATAAATCTTCTCTATAAGGTTGTTTTGCCAGCTTCTTGCCAGGACTTCAAGAACTGCCATTCCTATGACCTCATAAAGCAGCTGACAAAGGGTGTGGCCAGACCAAAGTATCTTTTTAAGTCTTTTTATTTGTGCCTTAATCTTTGAAACAGTTTTAAGCCTCTCATTCAAACTTCAAGTTTAGTTAAAACTGGATACCAAACCTTTTGCCCTAGAATGAGGTAACTGGTTGCACAGAAGGAATCCCACTGCCGCCCTCTTTGCATGGTGGAGCTTTAACTCCTTCAATCTCCCTGGAACCACGGTGACACATAGATACTCATAGACAGTGCCGGGCTATCTGTCCACATAACAAATGTGTGCAACTAAAGACACAGCTCAATAGAAGAGGTGCTTGCTGTTCAAGTGTGAGGACCTCTTACCTTTGTAAACACCTAATCAAATATGTAATCCAAGCAGGTGGTGGTGAGGTGGAGGTAGAGAGCCAGTACAACTAAAACAGCAAGTGCCAGGTCCGGGAGAGACCCTGCCTCAAAAGCTAAGATGGAAAGCAACAAAGAAAAATGCCCAATGTCACCCTCTGGTCTCCACACATGCTTGCACATGCACATAGACATCATGCACACACACATACAAAATAAATAAATGCTAATACAGCCTATGTTCCTTCTACTTTAATATATGAATATACACACAGTTTCAAACTTTTCCTCCTAACTGTTCTTACACATGGCCTAACGTGGGGGCCACTATCTTGGAGGCCAGTTGCCACTTCAGATAATGAAGTCCTTTGAGCAAATGGCAAATTCCAAGGTGTGTTTTAAGGTGCTCTCACTGTCGTGAATGTGACAGGAGTGTCACAGGTTACTATATCAAGGACACTACTGATTTGGTCCAGGCCAGAGGCAAAGAGTCTGAATCCTGATATTGCAGGAAGATGGTGAGTCCATACAGAATGTTGGAAGAAATGGTAAGTGTGAGCATCAGTATGTAGAGATGAGACCAGCTCCCCACGCCCCAGAGTCCTTACCCACTCCTTCTGGGCCCCAGCTCCCACATGAACTATTAGCAATCTCTTCCCGACCCTCCAGCACCCAGAAGCATAAAGATCCATTTAGACAATGAACCATGGCTTGAACAGAGAGGCTGGATATGAACATGGCAGATGCACAAGGCAAGAGGCCAGAAGACTCTGTTGGTGGGAAAGGAAGACAATGTCAAGATTTCCAGCCTGAGAAACTAAAAGGAAGAGACTCACAGTCATCTTCTCAGAGAAAGCCAGTTCCGCTTAAAGGAACAGTACAATATTAAGCCTAATGTTCCACATATTGAGTTGAAGGTATCTATGACTCTCCTACATAGGAATGTCTAAAAGGTAAGGGGTAGGATAAATTTGAAATAATGTTCTGGGTTTAAATGTGTCCCTCTCCCAAATTCTTGTCCACCCAAACCCTCATAATGCCGCCTTAATTAGAAGCTGATTTTTACAAATGTGATTAGTCAAATGAAGGAAAGTCATACAATACCTGGGTATCATATAAGAGGGAAATTTGAAAAAAAAAAGCACAGAGAGGAGGATGGTATATGACAGTGCAGAAAGGGAAACTCGGGGGATGGGCATGATGGACATGTGAAACTGAAGTAGACACTAGAGTGACACACCTACAACCCACAAGGCCTGGAAGAGAGAACATGGGCCCACCAGGACCTTGACATTGGATGTCTAGCCCCAGAACTATATCCATTTCTGTCTTAAGTGACCCACTTACTGACACTTTGTTATGGCTGCCCTAGAAGAGCGAGTTGGGCATCAATATGAAAGTTGATATTATAAGAAATATGTAGTGAGCCTGAGAGAAAACCCACAGAAGGAAGGACCTAGCCAAGCTGAAATGGGGGAAGGATTCATGTGTGAGAAACAAACCTGGAATGTAGAGAGGACGCTGCACAGGAGGTCAGGAGACAGGGAGAGACCTTTGGTCTAAGGAGCAGTGAGTATATGCTTGGCCATGGCAGAGCAATTTAGTCATGCTTGCACAGATCTACAAACACCCAAAAGAACAACTCATGGCTTCAGGGTTAGTCTAAGGTCACTTGACTCTGTGTCTCTAGGTAATGATGGTGAACAGAGACGGGGTCAAGACAAGATGCAACACCCAAAGACATGGCTCCAGTAACTTCCTCAAGCTTAACTCCTCTTCAAGATCCAGGAACTTCTCCAAATAGCTACCCTAGCTGGGGACCAAACTTCCAACCCAGGAGGATAGGGGCGCCTCCTATCCAAACCATAGCAGTAAATAAGTGGAGTACACAGTGTCACACAATCCAATTGGGGTGGAGGTGAGGTGGGGTGAGTCACAGTAAGTTGAGACAGATGCCCATGAGTGTTTTTCCTGTATGTGTGTGTGCTCCATGTGTAAACCTGGTGCCTGAGGAAGCCAGAAGATGGCATTGATCCCCTGGAGTTACAGACAGTCGTAACCTACTATGCAGGTACTAGAAACTGAAACTTGGTTCACTGTAAAGGTAGTAAATACTCTTAAACTTTGAGCCATCTCTCTAGCCCACCTTTTCTCCTTTGTTTCTCTCAAACGAGTAAAATAAATATGGTTTTGTCCAAGAACAAGATCATTGGCATTGAGGTCTAAGATTAAAAGCCTCCTGTTCTCTGTCCTCCTTCTTCTCTGCCTCAGTGGCCAGAGCCAAATGGACAAACAAGTTGATCTCAGATGCTGTAAATACTTTCCTGTGCTAACATCCTTAGTTTATTCCACAACAGTCCTAGCAAGGCAGATGCTGTTGGTGTAAAGACAAGCACACTCTGGCCTCTGTCACTCAGAACAGCACACCGGGAATCCACCAACTCTTACAGTGCAGGCCAAAGCATTCCAGCCCTTGTTCTCCCCCACAATCCCACTTGTCCTCCTCTCTCCATCTACTGTGTTCAAATGTTTCTCTCCCACCCCTCTGATTGATGAGTTAGTTCTGTTTTAGCAGCTGTGCCTTCTGTAGTTTGTTTAATGTTTTCCTTGCTGGCAAATCTCACACATGCCAAAGCATGTGTGTCTTTGTCTACTCAACCACATTTAGTTCTTTTTGTTATACCCAGCTTTCTTTCCAGAAAAAGAAAAAGTTTGCTTGACAATAGATAGTAGCCAGATTTTTATTTCTTTTTATATCTATTGTCATGAGCAACTATATGGATCTTTCCCAAATGACTAAGCTCTCCTAGAAGTCAAGAAGATCCTCCTACCCATTGTGAGTGGACAAGACTACTTCGGGTGACATGGAGCATTTGAAAACAAAGGGATGAGAGATAATGCAGGAAAACACAGGAGGCCACAGAATGCAAGAGATAAGGGTGGCTTTACTCTCCTGGCTCAAAAAAAATTCTTTGTTAATTTTCAAAAGGGCATATGTTTTTCTAAAGTGATTTTCTAGAAAATGTAAATCTCCAGTCACATACTACCTTCTGTAGTGTCTGAGAAGATGCTACAGGTTAGATGTGGTTTGTACCTCATGGGTTTGTGTACTCAATGTATGGTTTCACTGCAGCAATGTGAGAGATGGAGGGAACTTTAAGAAGGATGCCCTGGAGCATTGTTAAATCACTGAAGATGCTCCGCCCTGAAGAAACTTTTCTTAGTCAAAGTTCTATCACTATAAGAGACAGCATGACCATGGCAACCTTATAAAGAAAAACATTTAACTGGGACTTGTATTCAGAAACTGTGCTTTCATTTCCTGGCTGCCCAGACCTGCATAATCACACAGAAACTGTATTAATTACAATACCGTTTGGCCAATGACTTAGGCATATTCCCAGCTAACCATTTCTATTAATCTATGTACACCACGAGGCTGTGGCTTACCGGTAATGTGCTGGTATCTTTCTCCTTAGGCCGCTAAATGGCTTCTTCCTCGACTCTGTCTACTCTCTATCTCTATCTCTGTGTGGATTTACTGCCTGGCTTTACTCTGCTAAGTCACTGGCCAAAATATCTTTATTTGTCAACCAATAAAAGAAACACATATCCAGAAGGACATTCCACATCATCTTTCCTTTTTTGTCTAATTAAAAAGGAAGAATTTAACTTTAACATAGTAAAATTACATATACAAAACAGCAAGAATTGCAGTTATAATATTTAGTCTATTTGTATTAGGCAAAAAAAAATTTAAAATTCTATCATCTGTCTTATCTTTGTGAATCCAAATTTCATATCGAATTTATCTTTTATTATAATTAAGGAAAACTATAACTATAACTAGCTGTCTTCAATTCCATAAGACTCCAGAAGGATATAAAATTACCTAAGTAAACAGAAAGTGCATTTAAGCAACTTACAAAACTCTAGAATTGACAGAGACATCTCACTGCACAGACAGTCACCCAGAGTTCTTCTGTGATGTTGGGGCATCCATGGCAGATTTTTCCATGAAGCAGGAAATTTGAAAAACTATTTTGCCTATATTGTCAGTTTGTCAGTTACTTTCTTCTATGTCCTGCAGAATGTCTGGCAGACTCTTTCATGAAGCAGGAACCCTGAAGGATCTTCTCACCTTCTTTTGGTAAGTTCAGCAGTCATTTTTTGTGGGTTCTGCATGTCAAGTTCATACAGCATACTGTCAAGCAGTCCAGGTAAGAGAAGTTTCTTACCCAAATAGCTAACCTTGTCACATTGAAGGCAAATTCCATAACAAGGTTCTTGGATGCCCATTAACCTCTCTGATATAATTGGTTCTGCCAGAAGCAGACGTATCTCACTGTTGAGAAAAGTCTAAGTTCTTAAAACATTTTAAATGCCACATTTCATAGATCTTTGAATTATATTGTTGAAGATTATCTATCTAACTGAAATATATCTCTGTATATCTAGAAAACCTAATTAACATAATTGGAAGTTTGATTATCATAGATGACTATTTCTTAACTATATATAACATTTTTAATGAGCTGTATAAACACAATACCTTAAACAAAAGTAGATATATATACATATAGATGTATATAGTGTAACAAAATTGACCTTAAATTTGTATCAATAGACCAAAATCCATACTAAAGTATTTATTTCCTTATCATATCCTCCCCCTAACCCCCTTTTTTGAAGAAATTGACTGTGACCATTAACCATTTATAACCAACCCTTTTAAAATGAAAATAAACATTTATAAACAATTATTTTGGGAATTTAGGTGTAGTTTTGTCCAAACTGCTTCTGCTGTTTGTTGGGCAAAGTATTTTTAGGGTTCACAGAAACCTCTCAGGAGGATCTTGTTCTATCAAACCTCATTAGCCTGAAAGGAATCCACAGGTTCCTAGTCTTTACAGAAACAAAAGCAGAACTTCTTTTGCAAACTAACATATCCTTAGACTCAAATTTTGAAGTCAAGATACCTTTAAAATATATTTGTTGGTTTAGCTTAGCAGCCATCAGAATCAAATGTCTCTCTGGAGTCAAAAAATTCAAAGAAAATACAATAATATACATTATCCAGACTCTCTATGTATTTTCCATCTTTATGTGGCTTTTTTGTTTTATATTATTTTTACTGTCTCTTTAAAGACTTTGTTTTATTTCTAAACTAGTTATCTCTTTTTATAACTGTCTATATTCTTTTTCCCTTTCTCTCCCAAATCTGCATACATTATTTAAACACACTGTGACTCGTTTAGAGGTCTTTCATGTCTGAATTTGACTATTGTGGATCTGTAATCCCTTTCAGACCAGGAGCATTTTTTAATGCTAAGTGGGCATGGCTAACACTGCAGTTTTGTCTGTTGGCTCTGCCCCATCCAATATGTTCACCACCTCTGTGAGCCGTGCTCACCCCCAGCTCCAGAACCACAGTGGCTCTATGTTGCCATTAAGCAGCCAGTAAGTAGCACTCAGCTCACAAACCCCATTTAAGTGCTCCGTAGCAGGACCTCCCAAAAGAGCCCGGAACCATTAGTGCTTCCAGCACAAACCAGGAAGCCATCTCGTAAAGTAGCCACACCTCAGCTCACTGCCAACAAATAAAGCTTATCTGAAAAAAAAAAATGTGACTACCAAGAAGCTACAATTGACTCCCATTTTTTTTAAGCTTTCTTAGACTTTATGTGGAATTACATTGCTGAATGTTGGGTACCATTATGTAAGCAGAGACTGCGCTTTCATTTCACAGCTGCCTAGACCTGAATAATCACACAGAAATTATATATAATTATAACATTGTTTGGCCAATGGCTTAGGCATATTCCTAGATAGCACTCTTTTTTATTGTTTTTATTGAGCTATACATTTTGTCCACTGTCCCCCTTCCTCCCCTCTCCCTTTCTACCCCCTTCTGTGACTTCCATACTCCCAGTTTACTCAGGAGACCTTGTCTTTTTCTCCTTCCTGTGTAGTTCTGTGTACCCTCTCCTCTTTGTTGTCTAGGTTCTCTGGGGTTATTGTGGGGTAAGGGGAACACTCCTCCATTGCTGGTGGGAGTACAAACTTGTACAGCCACTTTGGAAACAAGCATGGCAATTTCTCAGAAAATTCAGAAACAATCTACCTCAAGACCCAGCAATACCACTTTTGGGTATATATCCAAAGGATGCTCAATCATACCACAAGCACATGTGCTCAACTATGTTCATAGAAGCATTGTTTGTCGTATCAAGAACCTGGAAACAACCTAAATGCCCCTAAACTGAAGAACTGGTAATGAAAATATGGTACATTTACACAATGGAGTGGTAAAAAATAATGACATCTTGAAATTTGAAGGTAAATGGATGGATCTAGGAAAAAAATAAACATATTGAGTGAGGTAACCCAGATCCAGAAAGACAAATACAGTATGTATTTATTCATAAGTAGCTTTTAGACATAAAGCAAAGAAAATCTAATCTAGCTAGCTATTACATCTTAAATTAACTAATTTCTGTTAATCTATGTATTACCACAAGGCTGTGGCTTACCAGTAATATTCTGGCATCTTTCTCCTTCAGCAGATATGTGGCATCTCCCTCAATTACTCTCTCTCTCTCTCTCTCTCTCTCTCTCTCTCTCTCTCTCTCTCTCTCTCCCAGGATTTCCTGCCTGACTTTTTCTGCTAAGCCATTGGCCAAAATAGCTTTATTCATCAACCAATAAAGGCAGCACATATACAGAAGGACATCCCACATCAGGGACTGGCTTACTGTTTAAAGGTTTAGTCCATAATCATCCTGGAGCGAAGCATGGCAGCATGCAGACAGATGTGGTGCTGGAGAGGTATGAGAGCTGTACACCTGAACCGGCAGGCAGCAAGTAGAGCGTAAGACACTGGGCCTGGCTTAAGCATCTGAAACCTCAAAACCCACGCCAAGTGACACACTTCCTCCAACAAGGCCACACGGCTTAATAGTACCACTCCCAATGGAGTCCATTTTCATTCACACCACCACAAAACTGATGCCATGTTTGTGGAGACCTGTTAGTTGTTCACAAAGGTTGGCATAAAAGACTAAGTCTGGCTTTTCTCCTGGTCTCTCCAGCTTCTGGTATCTCCATGAGCTTTCTCCCTCTGGCCATCTTCCCACCATATCACCAGATGCCATTGTTTGTCCAGGAGACTCTCACCAGAGTTCAAATTGATGAGGCAACCCAATCTTAGATTCTACAGACACTCAAAATACAAATTAAGCCTCTCTCATGTATACAGCATTTGCTCTTAAGTATTTTGTTAGATCAAAAAATGCAGTGGTGTAGAAGAACTCATATTTCTTATGATTTCCTTGCTTATAATACCTGAAATTAGTCATAAAGAGACACAAGACAAAGCCAGAATTATAAATATCAAATGTATCCCTCGGGGCTGGAGTGCTGGCTCAGCAGTTAAGAGTACTGGCTGCTCTTGCAGAGGACCCAGGTTCAAGCAGAAAGCTAGCTATAACTCTAGTCCCAGAGGATTTAAGGCCTTCTTCTAGTGCTCAGGGCCATCAAGTGCAAAGTAGAAAAACTAGTCCTGGTTGAAGGAGCTGAAGAAAAGGTGACAGTTAACTGTACTTTGGGACCATGGACTTATCTTGCACTGAAAGGGGTCATTCATGCAGCAACTGGAGAGATCTGAATTATTTAATTTGAAATTAAGTCTGCATTTAATTCTACAAAATTAATCTGTAGAATAGCTAATAGATTTGTAGCAACACCCATTTCCCAATTGTGATCACTGTACTGGTTTCTGGGGAGTGTTGTGGGACATTTGTACATTGTGTGAAGGTGTATTGCTGTAATTGGTGTAATAAAAAGCTGAACAGCCAATAGCTAAGCTAGAGGTACAGGACAGACTTCTGGGAAAGAGGGAACTCTGGGAAGGAGAAAGGTGGAGTTGCCAGCCAGATAAAGAGAGGAAACAGGAGATACAAGATAGAAGAGACATAATGCCACATGGCAGAACATAGATTACTATAAATGGATTAATTTAAGTTAAAAGAGCTAGTTGAGTCAAGCTTAAGGCCAACCTTTCATAATTAATAATAAGTTTCCTTGTTGTTATTTGTGAGCTGGTGGCCCATGAAAAAGCTTACTACAGGGAAGTTAACTTTCGAAGAAGCAGAGCAGAGTGCATACTTTTCTTTGTAATGTTTTTGTAAACCTAAAGTTTATTTTAAAATTTAAAAAGAGGTGTTGATGATAGATGTGTTTATTAAATGGGAGACAACTTCTTCCCTTTCTGTCCTTCTTGTAAGTTCTTCCGCGTCCTGCACTTCCAAGACTGTCCCCTGGTCTCCCAGATAATATCCTGGGGCTAGAAGTTGTTTTCATCCTCTTGCCATCAGAGGGCGTCTCTACTGAGCCTGAGTTGGCTGGGGCCTGTGAGGCCGGCTTTGAGAGCTGCTGAGATAGGTATTAGCTGTGAATGGTGGCTCTCTGCTCCTGCCTTTACAAATGCCCGCGGTGAGAAACTTAAGAGGACACTCCTACTTTACAGAACCAGACAGAGTTGAACGGGGATAGATTAAAATCCTACAAAAAACATCAAGGTTTCCAAGTACAGCCCGGGACAACAGTGTTCTCACTGCCTACAAAGCAGAGCTGCCTGGGGGCTTTTAGCTCTTCCCACCAGGCAGAACTTCTTCCCAGCCTCCAGAAATGCCTGGGGGGACCAGGGACCAGATTTTGAAATCCTCCTACAGGTTAGAACACAGTAGATAGAGAAGGCAATTCAGAAGTCTTTCACGGAAACCTCAAGGTCCCTGGGGATGCGTGGACCAAAGAAAGGAAGTAGGATGAAGGGATGGAACTGTGTCCAGGCAACAGGCTCTGCAGCCACGCCGCCATCGTCCTGTCTACGAGGCAGGTATGTGAGACACACGCTATACCAGTTCCCCTGGAGACTCACTAAATCTACGGAGCAGGAAGTGGCATCAATCCTGTGACCATTTTATGGGGGACAAAATTGAAAGTTTAGTCCATTTCACTGACTTCTACAAAATCCCTAGTTTTGGGAAGAGGAAGGGCTGGTTTCTGGGTTGAATTTTCCAAGAAACTCTCAAGTATAGGTTCTCTCTCTCCAGACAGTCCAGGATGCCCGCCAGCAACTCCCTTGTCATGCTTGCTTTGGTGACACACAACGTGAACCCGCTGACTCCCAGCCCAGCAAACCGCCAGCTGTTGGTGCTCCTTCTCACGGGTCCCTTTAGTGCTTACACTGGCATTAGGAGCCCCAGCACACCCAGGGCTGAGCCTCCCACTCAACTCCCTGAAAGGGACCTGGAAAACAGCGGATGCCCCCACAGCTCCTTAGGCGGGGGTCTCACCCAGATTTGGGGAACAGTGGCAACTTTCTTCACTGTAGGACTACGCTCGGTGTCTTGTTTCAGACTTGGGCTCTGGCTTCCATTCAGGACCATAGCACACATCCCATCTGATGAACAAATAAGGAGAGAGCTTTGGCATGAGACAAAGCAGGCTTCCGATGCTGGCTCCTCCACTCCCTGCACAAGCCTCCTCCGCTCCCTGCACAAGCCTCCTCCCTCGTCTATCTGCAGTCTGTCCCTTCTGTGCTAGTTTCTAGGAACCCTGACCCAAGTGTGTGGCACCTCTCACAACTTATATTTCTGGGTTCCCGCCACACTTTTCCTTCCTTCTATCTCTCTGTATCAAGTTTTGATTATTTTCCTTCGGACTCCTAAGCTCTCCTGTTAAATGCTTCTGATGAAGGACTAGCATAAGCTCCCTAAGAACATACTCCTTCATCTAAAAACCAGTGACGCCATGCCTCTCACCCAATCACAGCATCCCGAAGATGAGATGCAGTTGTCCTGCATCATCTTTTCTTGCCTGGAGCAGCACGGGAAGGACTGACTGGTGCTGCCCACCCCAGAACCCTCCCCATCTCCCAGCTTCCTTCCATGCCTAGCTAAAGAACTCAGAGCCTTGGGTCCTCTTTCACAGAGGAATAACCTTTAGTGTTGGCTCTTGTCCAGAACAGATCATTAAGGTAAGAGCCCAGCAGGGGAGGGCTGTACCTTAGGACCAAGGCTGAGTCCTATATGGGTATAGGATTTCCCAAGGTAGAGCTCTCTATTTGATCAGGTCAGAAAAACAGTCCCAAATCGTACTTCCTCCTGTTTATTGTCAGAGTCCCCCGCCCTGTTTTCAATACCAGTTGACCTTTTTGACATGAGCTTCTGAGCACAAGGCCTAAAATTCCTTCCATTTCGAGTCAAGAGACACGGGTCCTATAAATCCTGTTGCCCCGAGTTCTTGGCACTGGCCCCACACAGTCTTTCTGAAGGGTAGCCTGGTGATAACATGGAGAAGGTAGTAGAGGAGAATTTCTGCTTGGTTTTACTCAGAAGCAAACGAGGGCAATGCTGACATGGAGGGGTGGGCTCTGGGAATGGCTGCAGCAGAGGTGTGAGTGTGGTCCTGCGCCTACAGGGTAGTTAGGGAGAGGAAGGTGTGCCCAGGTTCCTTCACTCACAAAGCTGCACAGAGCCCCGATGGAAACAGTCCTCCCTGGCCATGTGTCTGAGCTAAGTGGCCATTGTCCTAGCCCAGAAGACCCCCCCCACGGCCTTCCGTGAGGCCTCCTGCCTGACACTAGCGTCAGTAACCCAGTTTCAGGAAAAGCCTGAATAAACAGGTGAATGAGGCCTCACAGTGACAGGAAAACGTTATGGGTTTTGTTTCTAATTCATGAGGCATGTTTGGGTGGGGTTGGGACAAAGTTTTATTTCATCTAGAATGGAATTTTAAAAAAAGTCTTTTCTTTTGTGAGGTGATGCTCTGGTTCCAGTGAAGTCACACGCTCAGACTAGAGAGGCCATGAGTGACCTGGGTACCAACAAACCAGCAACTCTCCCAAAGGTACTGTGCAGCCAGAAGGGATTTTCCCTTATTTTGTCCGGGTCTATCTACGCTTCGCGGTAGAAAACAGTGTGGCTTAAAAAGTTATCACTTAATCATGTCAGCAGACAGGGGCTTTGCAGATGTGTGGGGTCAGTTGTGGGTGAAACTAAACTGCCTTGACGTGGTGAGCAAGACAAAACACATGCTAACACCAGGACTCGGGAACTGGGGCAAAATCTCATGGGACACACTTGATCTAATTCATAGAGGGGGATTCTTGGGCAGCCATGGGCTGTAATAGCAGTGGGACTCCCAGTGATATTATAAAACTCAGGACAGAGCCAGGGTGGCTTGGGGAGTCAGCAGAACCCCCAAGTGAAAGTTATGCCCATCACTGGAAACATCATGGTTAGCAGTTTGTGGCTGCTGTTCACTGGAGCACTCAACAACCAAGACTTCTAAAATCATACATTGTCTTCCATTCGGTGCTGCACGAGCAGACAAGGCACCTTCGTGTTTTCATACATCCTATATCTAAACGAGGAGGATTAAGGACCAGAGAGAGCTAACCACTTGGTCAGGCTTGTATCAGAAGCTCTGAATCCTAGTTGTGTGGATGAAGCAAGCGAAGCTCGAGCCCATGGACCAACTGGAAAGCCATGGGAAGTGAAAGGCCAGTTTACAAGACAGGAAAGGCAACCTGCAAGAGACATTTAGTGACAACGAGCCGCCGCAGGACTGACTCATCCCAAGGATGTGCAAGCTACCTCGAGACAGGAGGGAGTCTACACTGCTAGACTCAGGCAGCGGCTGGTTGAAAGTCCTTCAAGAAGGGCAGGGGAGCACTTTCTGAGGGAATTGACATTCAGAGCATTAGAGTCTATTTGCTGCACACCTGACCTTTACAAAACCTCCATACACCCATAGCCAATGCCTTTACCCTAGGAGTCTCCACCCCAAAATGGAAGGAAACAAGAAAAATGACCTTTAAAAAATATATGTTATGGCAGCAGTCAAAATATGGAAACAGCTCAGATGTCCATCAATCAGAGATGGAATTAAACTATGTGAACTGGACATATGCCAACCAGCAATACACAGTGAGAACCTGTCTCAAAATAAACGTGGAATAGAGCTGGAGAGATGACTCAGAGATTGAGACACTTGCTGCTCTTGCAGAGAGCCCGGGTTAGTGGATACTCTCCTCAGCACCCACATGGCAGTTCACGGTCATCTCAACTCTCACTCTGGAGGATCCAACCCTCCTCTGGTCTCTGCAGGCACTGCACACGGCACACAGATGTGCATGCAAGCAAAACAGTCACACACGTAAATAAAAATAGCTTATTTTTAATACAAAAAATCAATGTGGTATATCCATAAAATAAATATTATTTGGCCATTAAAAGGAATGAAGACTGATACATGCTACAACATGAATAACCCCCAAAATATGACAAGTATGAAAAACTGTACATACAAAGGTATATTTTATATGACGCCATCCATATGGAATACCTAAAGTAGGTAAAATCATAAAGACAAAAATCACATTAGTGGTTGCTAGAGGCCTGGGAGAGAGTAGGACTGGCCCCTCAGTGGGTATGGAGTCCTGTGTAGGGTGATGAAAATGTCTGGAAGGATGGGTCGTGTTTGCACAGCTCTGGGACTGCATGAATACCACTGAGCTGAGAGCGTGAAGAGGGCCCATTGAGCTTCCTATCTGCTTCCTCTCCATCCACCGGGGTGGGGGAGGGGGGACATAGTCAACATCATATGGATGTTCCTACGTTCCTGGGCTGGAGCCAAACAAAGAAAGCAAACAAAATTCACCAAGAGTTCAGAGATGAGGGGCCACCCTGCTGACCCTGACTGTCAATCATTTAGGACAGCTTTGATGGACAGAGGTCTCCTTGCAGAAGATTGTTTGCACAGAGGCCACACCCAGGCGAAAGCGCTCTTGAGTCCTTAGTGTCAAGGGCACAGAAGCACCTACCATGGCTCCCCTCCCGTGTCACAGCATGCAGCTCAGCAGAGCCAGCTCCTCCAGGCTCACCACGTGCTTTCGCTTCCTAGGTCAGATACACACCACAGGTCAGATGCCTTCTTCCTACGAATACCAGCTTAGATTGACAGCTGCCCTGCCTCCCATGAGCACCCACTGGAAGGCCCCAAAGAGCAGCAGCTACAGCTTAAAAAAATCACAACAACTTAACCTAACATAATGATGTCTTATACACCCATTTCTGATCTTTATTCTCTTCATAGAATGCCTCTTAGTAAATTCTAGAAGGTTTTAGGTTGGGGGGAGAGTAAGCCATGTTCTTATCTTCTTGAAAGTGAGCCTTGCAATGAAGAAAAAAAGAGCAGCTAGATCCAGTTGCTGTAAAAGAAGAATGTTATATGATAACGTTTATCGCTCAGAATGGTCTTTAAATATTAATAAGTTCTAATATATGCATAGTCCCCAAACTTCTGAAATGAATAAACTCACTTCTCCATGTGTTCTCCATGGCCAATCCTAAACACAACTGTTTAGTGGAGAATATAAATTTTTGAGAAATTAATTTGATGACTTCACTAGACTGAATTCCATAAACGACTAGAGTTACCTCACTTTCTCATGAGCACGGGGCTCAGGAGCCACACAGTGTTGCTGGTTTTTCGGCTTCTGGGTGAAGGCTTTGATGCCGTTTGCCAGTTGCATGGCTGTGGTTTCTGATTGCTAGTCCAGCAAGGAAGTAGGCAGATGCATAAGGGATGGGATGAAGACAATGCTTTGTTTTAATCTTTATGTTCTCTGGAGATTTTAGCTCTTACCCTTTTCCGATTGCTGTTTTATTATTACTACTCTATGACATTTAACACACATGATCTAGAGATGAGACTAAATGATCAATGCAAGTACAGTAGGAGAGCCGGACACCGGGGAGCTAACCCAGCCAGTTCGCCTTATAAAGTGGATACTGTTTCCCCGTGCTAACAGTCAGAGTGCCCAAATCCATAGGTTGGTGTCCCTGCCCTCAGCACCTCAAAACTGGAACTTCCTTGGCCACTGCAGAGGTCAAGACAAGGTCCTGTTGAAATGGAGTATGCCCCTCGTCCATGGTGGCCAGCATCCTTGCAGAAGAGGGATATTTGGCTACAGGGCTGTATCTGGGGGAACACTGTGGAAAGATGAGGTATGGGGATGATCCTACAGCTGTCAAACAAAGATAAAGAGCTCAACTGATTAGCTGGGTAGCTAAGCTGGCCCAAGATCCAAGTCAAGCCCTTATTTGTTTTTTGGTTTTGTTTGATTTTTTTTTCAAGGCAGGGTTTCTCTGTGTAACCCTGGCTGTCCTGGAACTTGCTCTGTAGACCAGGCCAGTCTCGCACTCAAAGATCCACCTGCCTCAGTCTTTGCTGGGATTAAAGGCGTGTGCCACTACCGCCTGGCCCAAGCATCCATGTGTTCCACAAACAGACGGCATACCTTCATTCCCTACACCGTTGAATAGTAAGACGGATAGCCCAAATTTCCAGGGTCACTTGAGCATCATTGAAAAACTCTTCTAATTATGACTTCAGGGAGAGAAGGAAGAAGTGAGGCCACCCCAGGGAAGGGTTTGAGCACTGCCGAGGCCTGGATAATGAGGGGTGGCTACTCTGGGCTTCATTTAAAGTTACCCTTACTACAAAGAATTCAGTCTCTTTCTTTCCTTCAAAGGCATTAAGACAAAGAAAAAGAAACATCAAGGAAATGTCATTAGAAGAATAGAAGAATAAAACTTTTAAATAGTCATTTGAGAAATCAGAAGAAAAACTCAGAAGAAATTCTGTGACCACCTTGTCCGCTCTTATATTCTGAATCCTTTCCCATTTTCCTTCTGATTTATATTTTCAAATAAGGACAGCTAGCCTCCTTGTAGAGGGGCTCAGGTGTGAGCCCCGGTTAACACATTGTGGCAAACAACAAGCTTTTAGCAGGCACAGATGAATCCCGTGAGGTAGACTTCACAGTTGGGAAAAACCTAAGTCCTCTAGCAGAAGTATCTAATTCAAAACATGCATTCAGATATAACCAGAGAACCGACACTAATTAATCCTCCTGCTTGCATAAAACAGCAAAGAAATTAACACTATTGCCAACTCTTAAAGTCTTTTAATTGCTCTTCAATTTTGCTGAAACAGCAGGTGCCTGAATCAGACAGGGTTGCACACCACCCCAGCACATTTCTGTCCTTGGCACCCAGCGCAGGGCGCCCAGCCACACAAGCATGGGGAACAGAACTCCACACACTACTCAGAAGCCTGGAAGACCAGCACCATTTACCTCCACCAGAAATCACCTGGTGACCACTGCAAAAGCCCTGAGAACCTTTCTGATGGCCCCTGGCACCTTTCTTCCCAGGAAGCTATTTGTGTTTGTTTCTCATACTAGAAAATTGATTTAGATGAAATCTGTGGGCTCTGAACATCTTACTTTCCATTTGGGAAAGGTCACTAAATATCCTTGGCTTAGAATGATTTGTCATTTGATTTAAAGTCAGAAAAAGGTAATAAGCATCCCAGGTGGTGGTGGCACACGTCTTTAATCCCAACACTCGGGAGGCAGAGGCAGACAGGTCTCGGGAGCCCAGCCTGGTCTACAGAGTGAGTTCCAGGACAGCCAGGACTACACAGAGAAATCCTGTCTTGAAAAAAAGAAAAGAAAAAGCAGAGAAAAGTAGGGCTTTCCTTTAAATACAAAGCCTGGGAAGCACACAGTCCTGCTGAGTGGGTTGGGAGACTCATGAGGTGCGCTGTCTGTCAGTGACAAATGGTCCCAGGATCCATGACCTTAGGGACATCAGTGGATTAGGAGTCCTCAGGTTTCCTGTTTCCTGGCGTGATCTTGTCCCCTACAAGCACACTGTTGCATGTGAGGGCGCCCACACACACAAGTACAAAACGAAAATGTCACTTAAAATAAAAAGTAGCTGGAAATGGTGACACACACCTCCAATTTCAGGATTCCTGCTTTGAGGTGGAGGCGGCAACCAAACAATCTCCTGGACCAGTCTTCCTTGAGTATGCAGAGCAGCAGAGATGGCAAGAAAGATGCTGCCTCAAGGGCTAGAGAGATGCTCTAGAGAGATGCTCTAGAGAGATGCGTGGCAGTTACAAGGGCTAGAGAGATGCTCGGCAGTTACAAGCACTGTCTGCTCTTCCAGAGGACCTGGCTTTTATTCCCAGCTCCTACATGGTATCTTGTGTCCTTAACTCCAGTTGCAGAGAATGGAGGCCCTCTGTGGACACCAGGCATGAATACAGGGCAGGTATACATTCAGACAACAACCATACACATAAAAAACAATTTTAAAAATTAAAGACAACCTTACAATAATGTGGAAGAACTGAGCCAACTTCTGAAGTTGTCCTCTGACCTCTGCCATGAGTGCTACAACACCTGTAACACCCCACACACACTTCTATACATACACCAAAAATAAACGAGTGAATATATAAATAAATAAAATCAGTATTTTTGGAGTATATTTGTCTCAGATATTTAATTAGCATCTTACAACTGAACATGTATTCATGTTCCTGGGGAAAATACAATCACCGTAAACATCTATGTGACTGGGGACTTCATCTTATTTTGAAATCGGAACTTTTTGTTTTCAAGTTTATTAAAAGATCTAAAATTTTTCTGTAGAAAGAAATAAGAACGGAAGGAAGGAGAGCCACTATTTTCATTCCCAGAAAGGGAGGCAGGTGGGGTGGATCTCAATGGGCAACACAACGTGGGCACAGGTTGAAGAGTTAGTTACAAAGCAAGAAATAAACAGCCACATCAGAAAACAGCTTCAGTGCAGTGGATAACTTTTGAAACCAAACTGTTCTTCCAAAACCATTGAAAATCACGTCTTACTTTCACTGAAGAATTGATATGGGCTTGACTGTTTTATCCTTGATTTTAATTAGCAGCCTCAACTTTTATGTGTCTCTGGATAGCATCCTTGGGCAGCCCTTGATGGTAATAACCCATGTTCACATCCGCTCTCTGCCAAAGCCCGTTGTGCTTCCTTTTAGATTGCCTGGCCTTGCTCCCTGGTGGTGATGTGCTTTCTAAGGTTTCCTGAACCGGAAGATGTTGGGAAAGAGAGAGGACAAGGATTTCACCAGTGTGGAGCAAAAGGGCAGCTCTTTGTCCCCAGCTGGAGGATGCCTGGGGACCTTTCATCTTCCTGTCACGTCGAGCGTCTCTCCGCACAAGCTCTTGTCATTCCATTTGAGAGAAGCTGCCCTTTAGAAGTTTAAGCAGAAACTACTATGTGGAGAGTGTTAATGTCTTCATTTCCTATTAATCTGATTGTCCTGGCTTATAAATATGCACTGGGTCACAGGTCAACCGAAGAAAGCTCCCCTGAAGGAGAGTCCTGGTTGCATATGAGCAAAGTACGCAAGACTTCACAGGCTGGAACCTTCAGAAGGAAACCCTTGGCTTCTCGTCTAGATAAACTGCTCCAGCTTACTCCTGTCCCTTCCAAGGGGGAAAACTCTACCAAATAGGAAATAAACAAAAACAAAAACAAACAAACAAAACCAACCAAACACGCCCCATTTCCAAACTGACTCCACATTCAAAGGAAAACAAATATCTGGATACCCTGTCTCAGATCTGAGATTGGCCCATTTTCCTAAAAAGGTTGATCGGTTTAGAAGGACCACCTTGTAAGTTCAAAGCAGAGGCAGACCGAGGAGCCTGGAAGCCCACTGGCTATGCGTTCTTCCCTCTGAACCCTGCATCCACGGACTTATCCCAATGCAGCATAGAAATCAAAGCGCTCCAGCCACTCAACAAGGCTTTTAAGCATGGCTGTGCACTTTTTGTTTGTTTGTTTGCTAGTAACTGGCAATACAGACAAACACTGTTCAGCAGGTGACTTCCAGGTGGCGAGTGCAGTGAAGGACACACACGAGGACAGGAGCAGGTGACTTCCAGGTGGCGAGTGCGGTGAGGGACACACACGAGGACAGGTGGTTTGGAGTGAGATGGTGACCAAGAAAGGTTCCCACAGACAGGTGGCATTTAAGCAGAAATGTGAATGACCAAAAAGAGCCAATCATGCAGATATCTGGGGAATACTGCATTCCGGGCAGAGGCTATCAGACGTGATCCTAGACAGGAAAGAAGGCAAGCATCAGAGGAGAGTTGAAGACCAAGCCACGGACAGCCAGTAACACTGAGTCTGGTGGGGCATAGAAAGGACTTTGGCATTCAGTTGCTCTGTCTCTCTGCTCTCTGAACAGATATGTGTGAGTTTGTGGTCCCCAGTGTTCATTAATAAAAACATAATAGCGATGTACCAGGCCATTGTCACCAGGCAATGGCTTCCATAGGTGATAAAAATGCATTTATTCTTCCACGCCAAAGCAATTGATCATGCTGGCAGCATTCAAGAGCACTGATGGTGCTTGCACAGGGCCCCATGATTAATGCAGATTTAATCAGCTTATCCGATGCTATTAGGGCAGAGCCGTGACAGCATCTCTCAGGACCACACCACATGGACTAGTGTGCACAGTAGAACAATTGTTGGGCTGAAGCAAACAAGAAGCAAAGCCGTCCATCTCACAGGCGCTGAACTGTTATGAATAAGCAACCTCCTTATTGGCTCAAGTCACAGACTGCTGATTAATTTTGCCCATGGATAAAGTTTATCTACATTGATCAGGTTCAGTCAGTTGGTCTGGAATACATGCCATTTAACAAACACCACGTTGCTTGGGAGTATTCCTGGCCTGCCATGTGGCAGGCAGAGGCTAAAATGAGCCCTCTCTACCAGGACTCCGACGTTTAAAAAAAAAAAAAAAGCCAAATTAATGCAGAACACTGGAGGACACGCCGAACACAGCAGCTGCCGTCTGCCTGCCCTAGCAGGCATTCATCCCTGAAACTGTGTCCTATCAATTATGACAAGGGAGTCTGGTGACATGCCCGCTGTGGCTAAGGACAGGCAGTCTCAACGCTAGCACTCTGGCTGCCTTCCATTTGGAGAAATCGTATTCTATATGTTAAGAACTCATTCTGCCTCAGGCCTCCTGAAATTTGACCAGATGAGGTTACCCATGGTAGTATGGTAAAAAGAGTTTACCACACACTCACACAAACTACCAAAACTTAGTATGTTTCTCCCACACACGTCACAAATTTAGACCTACCACTCGTAAAGTGTCTGCACGCTAAATAAAACAGTGCTTAATTAAGAAAGAGATATAAATAATTTGTTTCATTAGTGGACACTCATGGTAGAAATTCATCGGTTTCTGTGTCACCGGGGACCTCGTTATGAAATAAGCATTGGCTGGAGTGCACACGCGTGGGGGACTGACCCCGTTTCGGTGCCCTTGGAGGGAAGTGAAGAAAGCTATAATGCTCTAGTGACAAGCAGCTGGAGCTGAAAGAGAACTGAAGACAGTGGCCGCCGTCCTGCCAGCTGCTGTTTGAAAGATCTAAGGGAGTCATAAATATATGTGTGCCCGCTCATTTATGTGTATAGCTGCTCATTTATGTGTATAGCATATACTCATATGCACATATTTTAGACACACATGCACATATATCATAATATATACACATATGCATACACCCACAGATTCAGCACCACAGAGCCCCTTACCTCACCGTATTCCTTCTCCAGCAGACTGACCTTTCCTCTCCTTTCCCAGGCCTTCTCCCCTTTAGAGCAGAGCCTTGACCTACGTTCTCTCATCACAATTTTGCAAACGTTAGTTCCATCGCCAACACAAGCATGGTAGTTTTGCCACGGGTCCTGATTTGATTGAGAAGTGACGGTGCCCCGTGACTCAGGAAGCTTACTTTGGTTGAATTTTATTGACAAGGGAAGATGAGGAGGGCGAAGGCCCTCATGGGGATGTTTCCTCTCCACAGCCCCATTTCCACAGCCAGAACCCACAACCTCCAGCCCATAACATCCAAAACACCTAAGGCGCTGTCATCTTCTTGACTCCGTGTCCCTATATGAGGGAAGCAGAGTGCAAGGCCTGCACACCCGTGAAGCACGGTTTGGAAGGCTAATCTCTGCCGCAGTTTAGGGGGCAGAGCTGCTTTTCATTTTCTTTTCTCTCATGTACTCTTTTTTTAAAAAATAATCTTTATTTGTATTCTATACACACTGGTATTTTGCCCACATGTATGTCTGTGTAAGGGTGTGGGATACCCCTGGAACAGGATATTCCTAGACAGTTGTGAGCTGCCATGTGGGTGCTGGGACTTGAACCTGGGTCCTCTGGAAGAGCAGTTGGCATTTTCAACCAATGAGCCATCTCTCCAGCCTCTCATGTACTCTTTTAAATATCCATTTCTTCTAACTTTCTGAGAACTTGTGTACATCCCTCAGTGATAAAATGGGGTGTAGGAACTTGGGAGGGGAAGTTTTACCCTGTACAAGAGAGGTTTCCTTGACAAATAATGGTCAAGAGAGAAACCTGAATTTTCAGAGCTTCAGGAACACCTGTCTTTTGAATAGTTGCTATCATTTCTGTAAAACCTTACGAAATCATAATACCCCTCTTTTTCCATAATGGGATTCATCCCAAACAACCCTCATGTGTATTAATTATTGGGCATAACTTCTTTCTGTGCTAGCAACTGGATGACCTTTCCCCATACTGTGGGCCCCTACTGTGAAAGTATTCACTCAGCCAAAGAAATCTTTGTTCTCATAGCTAACTCTACATAAAGCTAGCCCCTCCCCCACAATTATTCCCTATGGCAGGACATCTGACAAGGAAAGAAACCTTGCAAATAGACCATATAGAACCTCAAAAGGCAGGCATTGAGCAGGAGAGACAGCATGTCTGCCCTTACTGATAAACAGGTCTGGGTGGCCCTAACATCTCTTAACACTCAGTATAACCTAATGGTCTTTGCTCTACTCTAACAAGCTACTAATATTCTGTATTTACCTCCACCTTGGTTTCATTGACACCAGCTCTTTGTCTAGAAAATGGATTGTTTGTGAATATATCCATAGAAATACAGGAGGAAAAAGCTTAGAGTACTAAACCAGCCCCAGAGAAAGAAATTCCTTCTCACCTGGGTACCTGGATGCCAGCAGATCAGAAACGCTGTTCCCAGCCACCGAGCTACTGCTGGAGCGGCTTAGAGACTGGAGCGGAAGTGCTTAGAGCGTGCTGCAACATTGTAGCGTTTGTCTTCCCTTCTCTACATTTACCAACTGCAAACTCTAGCTTAACCAACCACACAAATGTAAACACACAAACCCCCTTGTCCCTCTTCTTAGAATTCTGTACTGATTTAAAGCCCCATCCTTAATTAATCCTCCCAGTATCTGTGGGGGGCTTCACAGCCATGTCTACTATGAGACATAAGGTGCCTGCTCTACCAGCCTTACCTGTCTCGTTAGCCCTAAGAAACGTGTGCTTGGTATCATTGCTATTTACCAAAGAACTGTTAGGTATGTCTGTGTGGATATATAAACTGGAAACCTTGTGGGAGTGGAAGGAACATCGAGAGAGATCACTGGGGAAAGCATGGGAAGAATAAGCGGGACATGATGAAAAGACTGAGTTAATCTGTTTACACTCAGACCTCTTTCAGTCAGTTTTCGCTTGCTATAGCTTTCCTTCTGAATAGTGAGAGGTTTAAGGGGGCTGGTGCCCCAACATAAACCTCGATACTAAATACCCTGGGTTAGGAACACAGTAAAGAAACTACCATCATGATCCTTCCATTATTAGGAGGAAGCTTTTTATTGTAAGGGAGAAAAACTATCCAGAGGCATCTGGAAGACACCAGAGCAGAGAGAAAGAAGCAGATTGGACCTGGTCGAGGCATAAGCGTGGACTTAGAAATGTGTGAAAAGTACTCATGAACAGGGACTGAGGGAGCCCGGAGACCAGCATGGGCTTTGATACGACACCACAGGTAGCCATATGCTCTTTCCACCAGAGGTAGGGGGACCCTGTTTCACAAGTTCCTGAAGGGAGCTAGCTTTTATCTAACCACCAGAAATCCTTCTACAGTTCAGCCTGAGCTCATTTCTGGATACAGGGACTTCCTGAGACCCAACTTAGATCCCAGATGGTAAAGAGAGACCCACAAATCCCTGTGTCCTGAGAAGTGACAGCAAGAGCCCAAAGCACAAACTAGCACTTGTCCAGTCCCCTGGGGAAAAGAGGGACTGCGGGCAGCCCAGGGAGCCCACAGTCTTGGGGAGGGCAGCCCAGGGAGCCCACAGTCTTGGGGAGGGCAGCCCAGGGAGCCCACAGTCCTGGGAAGGCACCTGCTAGATGCATAGCAAAAAACAGGGGCAAAGACACCCCAGGGCCCTGGAGCAGATATTCAGGATGTTGGCAGGAACACAATGTCTTTTAGTAAAAGGCAAACTTTCCAGGATTTCAAGGAGAAAGCGAATTGCTGTGTTTTCCTTAGTTAGTTAAAAGAGCAGTAGAGTGGCTCTCACTCTGAGTTTCCCAGAGCGCTCAGGGAGGGAAAATGCTAACCCCAGTGGGGAATTATCTGTTCCAGAACATGGCTAATGATTATGTTCAGGAGACATTAACAATCGGGCTTAGGGACCTATCACAGGGGCTTCAAAGGGGTCCCTTCCCAGATCATGTGAGTGTAATGTGGCCTGAGGAGCCTGCTCTTAATGCAAATGCTTGTTGTCATGGTGACACAATAGCGCTCCCTCTGTTCCCTGGCACCACACAGAAGTCCCCTATTTGGGCACAAAAAGCTTTTAGCTCAAGACAGACTTTACAAGTAACCAAGTATGGCCAATAATATCCTACATGATCTTATCCAGCCCTGTGAGAACTGAAAGTCCTAAGTGTGAATCTAATCCCAGGAACAGTGAGGCACAGAGAAGAAACAAAAAGACCCCAAAATCTTACTCCCCTCCCCACTTTCTGCAATCCAACAGTTATTGCTAGCAGAACTACCCCTGAAACACATCATCATTGACTTCTTATTTCTTCTATTTCATTGAAAATAAAGGAAATAGCATTTTAAATACTTCGGGATGCTGGAGAGATAAATGTTCAGCCAGGATGATGATTTATGGGAGTCAAGTAATAAAGAATAGGAATTTCATTTATTTTATTGCCTGTTTACCTCCTTAGGGAAGAGGCAGCTGGTAAATCATTTTGTGAGTTAGCAAATTGGGA